>SJYX01008838.1:617863-701475 GCA_006410675.1 Oreotragus oreotragus
TAAAGAGATTGTCTTTTCTCCATTGTATATTCTTGCCTCCTTTGTCAAAGATAAGGTGTCCGTAGGTGCATGGATTTATCTCTGGGCTTTCTATTTTGTTCCATTGACCTATATTTCTTTTTTTGTGCCAATACCATACTGTCTTGATGACTGTGGCTTTGTAGTAGAGCCTGAAGTCAGGCAGGTTGATTCCTCCAGTTTCATTCTTCTTTCTCAAGATTGCTTTGGCTATTCGAGGTTTTTTGTATTTCCATACAAATGGTGACATTATTTGTTCTAGCTCTGTGAAAAATACCGTTGGTAGCTTGATAGGGATTGCATTGAATCTATAGATTGCTTTGGGTAGTATACTCATGTTCACTATGTTGATTCTTCCAACCCATGAACACAGTATATTTCTCCATCCATTTGTGTCCTCTTTGATTTCTTTCATCAGTGTTTTATAGTTTTCGATATATAGGTCTTTAGTTTCTTTAGGTAGATATATTTCTAAGTATGTTATTCTTTTCATTGCAATGGTGAATGGAATTGTTTCCTTAATTTCTCTTTCTGTTTTCTCATTGTTAGTGTATAGGAATGCAAGGGATTTCTCTGTGTTAATTTTATATCCTGCAACTTTACTATATTCATTGATTAGCTCTAGTAATTTTCTGGTGGAGTCTTTTGGGTTTTCTATGTAGAGGATCATGTCTTCTGCAAACAGCGAGACTTTTACTTCTTCTTTTCCAATTTGGATTCCTTTTATTTCTTTTCTGCTCTGTTTGCTGTGGCCAAAACTTCCAAAACTATGTTGAATAGTAGTGGTGAGAGTGGGCACCCTTGTCTTTTTCCTGACTTTAAGGGAAATGCTTTCAATTTTTCACCATTGAGGATAATGTTTGCTGAATGTTTTTTACATACAGCTTTTATTTTGTTGAGATATGTTCCTTCTATTCCTGCTTTCTGGAGGGTTTTTGTTTTTAATCATAAATGGATGTTGAATTTTGTCAAAGGCTTTCTCTGCATCTATTGAGTTAATTATATGGTTTTCATCTTTCAATTTGTTAATGTGATGTGTTACATTGATTGATTTACAGATATTAAAGAGTCCTTGCATCCCTGAGAGAAAGCTCACTTAGTCATGATGTATGATCTTGTTAATATGTTGTTGGATTCTGTTTGCTAAGATTTTGTTAAGGATTTTTGCATCTATGTTCATCAGTGATATTGGTCTGTAGTTTTCTTTTTTTTGTGGCATCTTTATCTGATTTTGGTATTAGGGTGATGGTGGCCTCATAGAATGAGCTTGGAAGTTTACCTTCCTCTGCAATTTTCTGGAAGAGTTTAAGTAGGATAGGTGTTAAGTCTTCTCTAAATTTTTGGTAGAATTCAGCTGAGAAGCCATCTGGTCCTGAGCTTTTGTTTGCTGGAAGATTTTTGATTACAGTTTTGATTTCCATGCTTGTGATGTGTCTGTTAAGATTTTCTATTTCTTCCTGGTTCAATTTTGGAAAATTATTTTAAAAGGTGCACTTTGAAATATTGTTTGGCTGTTTCCTTTAATGTTAAACATACACATATACTATGACCCAGCCATCCCACTCCAAGACCAATGAACACTTATACACAAATATCCACAGTAGCTTTATTTATAATAGGACAAAATTGAAAACAATCCACATGTTTTCCAACTGTGGAAGATAGTGTGGCTCATCATACTATTATGCAATATTACTTAACAATAAAATGCCAAAGTATTGAATAATGCAACATGAATGAATCATAAATGCATTGTTAGGCGAAAGATGCCAGATGATAAGGATGGAGAATAGGTCACTGTTTGGCAGGAGTTGGGATGAAAATGTTTTGATTATCAAGGGTGACTGTGGTAGTGGTGGTTACACCACTCTAGACACTTCAAAACTTAGAACTGTACACCAAATAGAGCAATTTTTACTTTTTATAAATTTGATAAACTTACATACTTGTTTAAGATGAGGCTGAGGGTATTAAGCACATATATTATCAGCATAAATATACTATGAAATGATATATAAAAAGTAAGAGAGTGAAGGTTGCTCAGATGTGTCCAACTGTTTGTCAGCCCATGGACTATGCAATCTGTGGAATTCTCCAAGCCACAATACTGGAGTGGGTAGCCTTTCCCATCTCCATCGTATCTTCCCAACCCAGGGATTGAACTCAGGTCTCCTACATTGCAGGCAGATTCTTTACTAGCTGAGCCACAAGGGAAGCCCCATACAAAAAGTAAAGCATTTACCTAAAGATGAAAGCTGAGCACTGAAGAATTGATGCTTTTGAACTGTGGTGTTGGAGAAGACTCTTGAGAGTCCCTTGGACTGCAAGGAGATCAGTCCTGGGTGTTCTTGGGAAGGAATGATGCTAAAGCTGAAACTCCAGTAATTTGGCCACCTCATGCAAAGAGATGACTCATTGGAAAAGACTCTGATGCTAGGAGGGGTTGGGGGCAGGAGGAAAAGGGGACGACAGAGGATGAAATGGCTGGATGGCATCACCGACTCGATGGATGTGAGTTTGAGTGAACTCCGGGAGTTGGTGATGGACAGGGAAGCCTGGTGTGCTGCAGTTCATGGGGTGGCAAAGAGTTGGACACAACTGAGCGACTGAAATGAACTGAACTGAACTGAAAGATGAAAAAAAAAAAAAGGGAAAATGAAGTACATATGGAGAAGCAGTGCTTTTCACTGAGCATCTTATTTTCTACATGAGTGAATGTATTCTCTAAAGAATTTTACATTAAAAAAATTAAGCATCAGTCTTCAAAGAGTCTCATCTACTAAAGCTTCAGGGGCTCTCCACTGATCTAATGCACTTGGGAATGAGCTACATCTTGAAAATTATTTCCTTGGGAGATGAGGCATGACCTTTGAAGCCAAGCTAGCCAAACTTACCTCCACTCCACCACTCATCAGCTCATCACTCCAATATGCAAGACTGAGGTGAGGGAGAAATCAGGGTTTATCTGGGAGATCTGAAGTGTTCTCACCTTCTCCCTTCCAGTGATCTACTTCTGTTAATAGGACCAAAAGCATCAAGGTCTGTGGAGTCATCAAGTCTTATGTGTTGTATGAAAAGTGTTTAATACACCCAGTTCTTACATGAATGCATGTAAGATGCTACTGCTTTAGAAATAATATTTCTACACCAAAGTTTATATGATTAAGAGTAACTCAATAAGTGATTGATAATGATATCTCCAGTTGTCAAGGTACATAAAGAGATTATTTTTTTGTAAAGTGAAGACAAACTAAATTGTTTTCTATCATAATATCATTTATGAAAATAAAGAGTGCATTGAATACTTAACACTTAAAGACTTTAAAGATCTTTAAGATGATGATTGCACATTGTGGAGGGATGTCACGATTTTTCATTTAATGCAAAAATCTAGATTAATGATATATTTATTATTTAATGAAAAATACAGATTAACAAGAAAAATATGAAATAGTATTTTTTGTTGAGGTAAAACTCCCATTAAAAAAATGTATTCAATTATAAGGTTTCCGTGATAGCTCAGTTGGTAAAGAATCTGCCTGCAATGCAGGAGACCCTGGTTCAATTCCTGGGTTGGGAAGATCCACTGGAGAAACGATAGGCTACCCAATCCAGTATTCTTGGGATTCCTTTTGATAGTGCAGTTGGTAAAGAATCTGCCTTTACTAACTGAGAATTCCATGGACTGTACAGTCCATGGAANCTCAGTTGGTAAAGAATCTGCCTGCAATGCAGGAGACCCTGGTTCAATTCCTGGGTTGGGAAGATCCACTGGAGAAACGATAGGCTACCCAATCCAGTATTCTTGGGATTCCTTTTGATAGTGCAGTTGGTAAAGAATCTGCCTTTACTAACTGAGAATTCCATGGACTGTACAGTCCATGGAATTGTATATTGTGGAGGGATGTTCATGATATATTGTTTAATGAAAAATCCAGATTAACAAGAAAAATGTAAGATAAAATAGCATTTTTTTGTTGAGGTAAAAGTCACATAAAATAAAATTTATTCAATTATAGAATTCATAACATTAAAAAGTGTTCAGTTTCATGCATCTAGTACATTCATAGTGTTGTGAAACCACCGCCTCTCCTTTATCTAAATCCAAGATATTTCCATCACCTGAAAAGGACATCTGTACCCATTAGCAGTCACCCTCTGTTTTGTCGCCCAGCTCCTAGATCTATCTATATGGATTTGCCTATTCTGCACATTTCATATCTATTGAATCATACAATATGTGACCTTTTGTGTCAAAGTTCCTTTCTTTTATCATAATGGTTTCAAAGTTCATTCATATTTAAGCATGTGTCAGTGCTTCATTCCTTAAAAAAAAAAATTGGCCATGCAACATGGTACGTGGGATCTTAGTTCCCTAACCAGAGATTGAACCTGCACCTCTTGTACTGGAAGTGCAGAGTCTTGACCCCTGGCCTACAAAGAACTCCCTATTTCATTTCTTTTTATGACCCAACAAAATGTTTTGTTCTGCTTCATTGACTATGCTAAAACCTTTGACTGTGTGGATCACAACAAACTGTGGAAAATTCTTAAAGAGGTGGGAGTATCAGGTCACCTCACCTGACTCCTGAGAATTCTGTATGTGGGCTAAGAAGCAACAATTAGAACTGGACATGGAACAACGGACTGGTTCNTGCTTCATTGACTATGCTAAAACCTTTGACTGTGTGGATCACAACAAACTGTGGAAAATTCTTAAAGAGGTGGGAGTATCAGGTCACCTCACCTGACTCCTGAGAATTCTGTATGTGGGCTAAGAAGCAACAATTAGAACTGGACATGGAACAACGGACTGGTTCAAAATTGTGAAAGGAATACAGTAAGGCTTTATATTGTCACCCTGCTCCTTTAACTCATATGCAAAGTACATCATGTGAAATGCTTGGCTGAGTGAATCACAAGCTGGAATCACAGATTGTCAGGAGAAATGTCAACAACCTGAGATATGTAGATGATATCACTCAAATAGCAGAAAGCAAAAAGCTTCTTGATGAGAGTGAAAGAGTAGAGTGAAAAAGCTGGCTTAAAACTCACCATTAGAAAACTTAAGATCATGACATCTGGTTCCATCACTTCATGGCAAATAGAAGGGGAAAAAGTGGAAGCAGTGGCAGATTTTATTTTTTTGGGCTTAAAAATCACTGCGGATGGTAACTACAGCCATGAAATTAAAAGACACTTGCTCCTTGGGAAGAAAAGCTATGACAAACCTAGACAGCACATTAAAAAGCAGGGACATTGCTTTGCTGACAAGGGTCTGTACTGTCAAAGCTATGGTCTATTCAGTAGTCATGTGTGGGTGTGAGAGTTGGACTAGAAAGAAGGTTGAGTGCTGAAGAATTGATGCTTTGGAATTGCGGTGCTGGAGAAGACCCTTGAGAATCTCTTGGACAGCAAGGAGATCAAACCAGTTAATCCTAAAGGAAATCAACCGTTAACATTCATTGAAAGGGTTGATGCTGAAACTGAATTTCAAATACTCTGGCCATCCGATGAGAAGAGTTGACTTATTGAAAAAGACCCTAATGCTGGGAAAGACTGAGGGCAGGAGGAGAAGGGGGCAGCAGAAGATGAAATGTTTGGATGGCATCATTGATACAATGGACATGAATTTGAGCTAACTCCAGGAGACAGTGGAAAACAGAGGAGTCTGGCGTGCTGCAGTCCATGGCGTGGCAAAAGAGTCGGATATGACTTAGTAATTCAACAACAACATTTCTTGTTATGGATGTAACTTATTTTATTTATTCACTTATCTGTTAATGAATATTTGAATTATTTCCCAAATATTCAACTTTAGGCAGCTGTGGATGTGCCAATACTGAAGGGCTGTATACAACTTTTTAAAAAAATTTAAATTTATTTACTTTAGTTGGAGGCTAATTACTTTACAATATTGTACTGGTTTTGCCATACATCAACATGAATCCACCACAGGTGTACACATGTTTCCCATCCTGAACCCCTCTCAAACTTCTGTTTTCAGTTCTTTTGGATACATGCCCAGGCATAGGATGGTATGGTCACAGAGCAATTTCAGGCTTAATTTATTNAATTACTTTACAATATTGTACTGGTTTTGCCATACATCAACATGAATCCACCACAGGTGTACACATGTTTCCCATCCTGAACCCCTCTCAAACTTCTGTTTTCAGTTCTTTTGGATACATGCCCAGGCATAGGATGGTATGGTCACAGAGCAATTTCAGGCTTAATTTATTGAGAAAACACCAAGCTGTTTCCATAGTGGCTGCACTTTAACATTCACAACAGCAAAATATTAGGGTTCCAATTACCCCTGCATCCTCACCTACACTTGTGATCTTCCATTTTTATGATTTTGTCATCCTCGTGGGTGTGAAGTGATATCACCTTGTGGCATTGACTACATTTCCCTAATGACTCATGATGTTCAGTATCTTTCCATGTGCTTTTAGCCAGTAAAATAAAAATTTTAAAGGGAGATTATGTGTAAATGTAATACATTCAGAAGTAAAGTCAAATTTTTACTCTTAAAGATTATATAGAAATTTAAAGTTAAAAAGGCAGAGCAGAGTGGCGCAGCGGAAGCGTGCTGGGCCCATAACCCAGAGGTCGATGGATCGAAACCATCCTCTGCTAAAGGTTTTGTAGACTCTTGAGTACACGTGGCCTCGAGAAAGTGTATTTCACAGGCTTCTCTGGCGGCTCAGTCAGTAAAGAATCTGCCTGNGAGTGGCGCAGCGGAAGCGTGCTGGGCCCATAACCCAGAGGTCGATGGATCGAAACCATCCTCTGCTAAAGGTTTTGTAGACTCTTGAGTACACGTGGCCTCGAGAAAGTGTATTTCACAGGCTTCTCTGGCGGCTCAGTCAGTAAAGAATCTGCCTGCAATGTGTGAGAGTCAGGTTCGATCCCTGGGTCAGAAAGATCCCCTGGAGAAGGGAATAGCTACCCACTCCAGTACTTTTGCTAGGAGAATTTCATGGGCAGAGGATCCTGGCGGGCTGCAGTTCATGGAGTCGCAAAGAGCTGCGTGTGACTGATACTTTCACTTTAAAATTTGGCAGGATAATTGAGAGAATATGAAGTGATTACTTTGGCATGTTTGGATTATAGATATGATTTTTATTTCTTACTTTTTCTTCACTGTGGTTTTTTCTATGACAAGGTATAATTTGGGGGAAAGGAAAAACATTAATAAATATTTACTTATTTATCTGCCTGTTCTGGGTCTGGGTTGCAGCATGCAGAATCTTTATTTACAGAATGCAAACTCTTAGCTGCGGCATGTGGAATATCATTCGTGGACCAGATATTGAAGCTGGGCTACCTGCATTTCGAACTCTGAGTCTAAGCTACTGGGCCACAAGGGCAGTTCCTCCCACTTTTCTGTTTTGTTTTTAAAGAAAAACATTTTAATAAGAACTCTGGAGGCAAACAGAAACATATGCAATTTTCAACTTAGAATACATGAAATATTTACAAATATCATGTTATAGGATTTATTTCTTAATATTCAATCATTAAGTCTTCTGACCCCAGCTTGTAGAATCCCAAAGGGTCTGATACTAAGACTATCCCAGGACCCCCTGCCACCTCAGTGGGGCTAGTCCTGGAGCAGCGGCTGTCTAGGTGGTGAAGGAAGCGGCCCACTCCTGCCCGCCCCACCTTCTCTCACTATTGAGAACTCTCTTAGAACTTCCTAGAACCTCCTGATGAAAATGAAGTCCTGGGTCATGCCTCTCTGAGGGAAAAAATTTCTTTTTGGTGCTTAGCTTCAGGTCTGCTTCACGGTAGAGCAGCTTGCAACTGTGTAACAGATCTAACTATGGAGATTTTGAATTTGCTAAATCTTCTAATGGCAATTTTTTTTCAACAGCAGGTCCCCAAACTTCAGTATAACTTTTATGACTTTAAAGCATTTTAAATGTGAGAAAGTGATGTAAAAACATCACAAAGTGTGGAAATGAATGCGCATTCTGTAGGGCTGCTTACCAGATACTGAGTCAGTCATTTTGCACAAGCTTTTTATAAATCTCCACAACAGCATAACAAAGTGGCTACTATTATGTAATAAAGGCACTGAAGGTTAGAGAGAGATTTTCCCCAACCCAGACAAACAGCTAAAAACGGCAAACGTTTGTAAGGAGGGAGTGGTGGATCCAGGGTCATCTGACCCTGACTGCATCTAGCTCTCTGTTTCACCTTCCTTAAAAAGTCATCTTGTCCTAATGATCCAAGATGGAGCTCCAGCTATCAAAAAACAATTTGCCTCCATTCCCCGCCCCGCTCCTCCCCACACCCTCTCCGCCNGAGCAAAAATAGACATGCCACCCTCCAGCACTCCTACTGCCCTATAAGATCCCTTCTGTCTATAACATAATCACAGATGGATCAAATAGTGCCAAACCCATTATGTTGTATACATTAAATATGTACAACTTTTTCTTTGTTCATCAAAGCTCCATAAGATGGTTCCTAAAAAGAAAGAAAAATCACAGAAGTACCAGACAAAATTTAGCCACATATTTTTAGAAGCGTTTCTAATGAAAACATCAAAGAACCAACCAAAAAGAAACTTTACTAATTTGTTTAAAAGTGAAATATTCTTTATGGTAAGAGAAAAATCAAAAAGCAAATGAGAAAGAAATAAAAAGTCAGAGTCAATGTTTACTCTTATTTATAATAGCACTAGGGATAGTAGCTAATGAGCTTAGAAGGAGGAAAAAGAGAGAAATGCCATTTGAAACATGGGGGTAAATGTGTGATTTTTGGCAGATAGTGGTTTTATACTTAGAAAACAAGATAATTCACTGGAAAAAGTGAAAGTGAGAGTCGCATCCGCCTCTTTGTGATACAGTCCATGGAATTCTCCAGGCCAGAATACTGGAGTGGGTAGCCTTTCCCTTCTCCAGTGGATCTTCCCAACCCAGGGATCGAACCCAGGTCTCTCGCATTGTAGGGAGATTCTTTACCAGCTGAACCACAAGGGAAGCCCAAGAACACTGGAGTGGGTAGACTTTCCCTTCTCCAGCGAATCTTCCCAACCCAGGAATCAAACTGGGGTCACCTGCATTGCAGGCAGATTCTTTACCAACTGAGCTAGCAGGGAAGCAACTCACTGGAAAACTTGTACAAATATTGAAGATAAGACCCAGTAAGGGGACTGAATTCTTTTTCTTTATCCCCTTAATTTTGTGTGGTGATTTAAATTCTCAACAGCTGATAAAGTTAGCTAGTTCCAAATCGGAAAACCACAAAACACCACCCCATGCCTCAGTGTCACTCATTTTCCTTCCTCACAGCTTGACTAGTGGTTATTTTTTTATGTATCCTTCCAGGAGTACTTCTTTGCATTAATAATTATGCAGTATCATGCCATATGCCATACACATTGCTCTGTATCTTTTTCATGTAACAGTATGTCAAGCTTTTCTTGTACATCTCTTGGAACTTGTGTCTAAAATAAGGCCTTTCCTACTCTGGAGCTATAAAATAATTGCCCCTGGTTTCCTCTGGAGCCTTTAAGACTCTTTTATTATTTTATGAAAAAATTATTTATTTGTTTGGTTTCAGCAGATCTTAGTTGCATCAGATCTTTGTTGTGTCAGGTGGGATCTTTCACTGGGCCCATGGACTCTGTTTAGCTGCATGTGGGCTTAGTTGCTACTGTGCACATGGGATCTCAGTTTCCTGACCAGGGATCAAACCTAAGTCTCCTGCATTTTAAGGTGAATTCTTAACCACTGGACCACTATGGATGTCCCAAGGCTTTTTTATTTTTTATTTTAACTCTTTGATTAGTGTACATGTTATTTTCTTATAAGACATAATAAGACCGTGTTGAATTAACCTTTTTCCATGTAGCTCTCCAGTTGTTACAAGAGTTTTTATTATAAATGATCTTTCTTTGTCCTGTTGGTATAAGACCATATCTAACACTTACTATTGGAGAAGGCAATGGCACCCCACTCCAGTACTCTTGCCTGGAAAATCCCATGGACGGAGGAGCCTGGTAGGCTGCAGTCCATGGGGTCACTAAGAGTCGGACATGACTGAGCGACTTCACTTTGACTTTTCACTTTCATGCATTGGAGGAGGAAATGGCAACCCACTCCAGTATTCTTGCCTGGAGAATTCCAGGGATGGGGGAGCCCGGTGGGCTGCCATCTATGAGGTCGCACAGAGTTGGACACGGCTGAAGTGATTTAACAGCAACAACAGCAACAGCACTTACTATGCTCACTGGGCAAGAAATTTATACCCATAAATTATTAGTTTTTCTTTAGAAATAATATATAGATGAAAGAAAAGATGGTGATGATATAAAATATCTGGAAGGCATGTGAATGTCTATATTCCAAATGAACTTATAAATGTTTCTCAATCCAGATAGATTATATGATTCACCATAAGAACAAGAGGTACCTAAGGGTTTGTTTAGCAAAAGCTGCCTAAGATCTCTATGTTAAAATTTTAGACTCTATTAAAAGCCTAAAGATTATATGAATATCTAAAATTGGATATCCATTCCACACTCTGGCATAGCATGTTAATATTATTAAGTAATCTGTTTCTCACAAGCCTATCATATCAAACCCAGCCTGGTCCATGCACACTGGGAGTGTCCTGACCTGAGACTATCTCTCACCAAGCTGGAAGATCCTGGAAGGCAAAAACTGGGACTGGTCCTTCCTGAGTCTCCAGGATACACAATGAGATGGGGAGAATTGGAGATGGCGTAGAACTGGGGAAAGGGAGGCAGTTTTGCAGTGTTTCCTAAATGGGGAATGGATGGAAGAAGATGCAGATATTCCTGGAAAGGAGTTGAATGACTTTAGTCCTCAGGTGTTCCTTTTAAATCCTGGACTAAATAATATGAGGAATTAGGATATGAGGAACCAGAATGAAGATTTTTGAAAACATGTGACTTTAGAGAGAAAGGTAAAGAAGTGGAGGGAAAGTTCATTTACTGAATAGGTGCTCACTGGTGTCATCTGCCCTCACACATTGTTGCTAGTTAGTGCAGGACTTTCTGTCCCCCAAACCTGCAAACTTTTCCCAGACCCTGTTTCTGGGATCTTCTCACATTCCTACTAAGAAATAAAGACAAAATCCACAAGAATATTTTCACTCTTCCAAAGCCAGGAAGCAGGGGATCAGAAAAAGGCCACAAAGACTTGCACTCACCGTTCAATCTCTTTAGACTCACGGTCCTTCAGGAGCTCTTGCACCTCCTGCCGGCAGCGCTCCTGGTATTCTGGGTGTTTTGCAAGGTTGTACAGGACCCAGGAGAGGCCACTGGCTGTGGTGTCATGGCCTGAGGAGCATCCAGAGAGGCTCTGGCCTACTTCAGCACTAGAGTGTGGACAACACCCTCACCTTAAGGCCCATGGGGGATGGGGAGGGATGGCGTGATCCAGTGTCCACTTGCCAAGTTCCTGGGTTGGGGGAGAGACCTGTCCCTCTGTGTAGTTCCACACTGGGACCCTCACCTTCAAACATGAAGGTGTCAGCTTCATCTCGGATGTCTTCATCTGATAATCCCTTCCCATCTTCATCCTGGAGGGAAAGCAAGATTCCCAGATTCACACAAGTTCTGAGGGTCCCCGATCTAAACTAAGACAATCTCTGAAGCTCCATTATCCATCTAGAAACCCAAGCTCACCCTGAAGTCCTAGACCTCCTTTGCTCAGTACCACCAGATGCCCCGCTCACAGACCTCTTCCTTGGACTCTTTGCCTCCTGTGGCATCCATGGTAAAGGGAATAAATGATTCATAAATATTTTCATGTTTCTACCTGATGTAACCTGGAGTACAGGATGACTGATGGCAAGTTTACCTTAGAAACAGAGATTAAAACCCGTTCCTAATGCCTCCTGGAGATAAGGAGTGGGTTGTACACCTGTGGAACATGCAGTCTTTGCTTTCTCAGTGAAGAGGTTCTTATTAAGCTCCAAAACAACTTCTCATCTCTGCTCTGCTCTTGTCTGTTCTTCTCTCCTCTCCACTATTTTCCCTTCCCCTCTACTCCCCTCCCTTCCCTTCCCTCCTCTCTCTTTTTCCCTCTCCCTTCCCTCCTCGAACATAGGAAAGAAGAAGTCCTGTGTATGTTCCAAATTTCAAAAACTGGAGGTAAAACCACTACAATATTGTAAAATAATTAGCCTCCAATTAAAATAAATAAATTAGAGGTGGGGGTGGTCCTAAGATGGTGGATGAATAGGACAGGGAGACCACTTTCTCCCCCACGAATTCATCAACGATCATTTGAATGCTGAGAAAATTCTACAAAACAACTTCTGAATGCTGGTGGAGGACACCAGGCACCCAGAGAAGCAGCCCATTCTCTTTGAAAGGAGGTAGGACACACACACAAAAAGACAAAAGAGTTAGGGATGGAGACCCATCCTGGGGTGGGAGTCATGAAGGAGGAGAAGTTTCCAAACACCAGGAAACCCTCTCACTGGCGGGTCTGTGGGGAGTTTTGGAATCTCAGAGGGCAACATAACCAGGAGAAAAAAAAGAAAAAAACAACCACAGAATACACACCTAACCACAACTCCCAGTGGAGAAGTAGCCCAGACGCTTGTGCCTGCCAGCAGCAAGGGGGGCTGAACAGGGAGGCGCGGGTTGCATGCTCAGGGTAAGGACTGGGCCTGAATGCCCTGAGGACAATCTGAGGAGCTAACGTGAGATAGCAAACCAAACTGGGTTAACCAGAGAGAGAGAGAGAAAAAAAAAAAAGAGAGAGAGAAATTTCCCGTGAAAAGCTCTAACCTAAGGCACAGCCTGGTTCACTCACAGAACAAAGGACTGAGCGAATACCAGAGGAGAGCTAGCTGGTTGCAGAGCGGTCCCTCCTCCAGTTGCTAACAAAGTCTTCCTGGGATCCTGGACAGTTGACATCTGTCAGGAGGGTCAGAGCCTGAGATCAGCTCTGCAGAGGAGGCACATGGCACACCTGAGATGGTGCTCTTGCTGCGCACCCAGGAAACCGAGCGGCTAAGACTGGGGAGATGGTGCTCTTGCTGCGCACCCAGGAAGCCGAGCGGCTAAGACTGGGGAGATGGTGCTCTTGCTGCGCACCCAGGAAGCCGAGCGGCTAAGACTGGGGAGATGGTGCTCTTGCTGCGCACCCAGGAAGCCGAGCGGCTAAGACTGGGGAGATGGTGCTCTTGCTGCGCACCCAGGAAGCCGAGCGGCTAAGACTGGGGAGATGGTGCTCTTGCTGCGCACCCAGGAAGCCGAGCGGCTAAGACTGGGGAGATGGTGCTCTTGCTGCGCACCCAGGAAGCCGAGCGGCTAAGACTGGGGAGATGGTGCTCTTGCTGCGCACCCAGGAAGCCGAGCGGCTAAGACTGGGGAGATGGTGCTCTTGCTGCGCACCCAGGAAGCCGAGCGGCTAAGACTGGGGAGATGGTGCTCTTGCTGCGCACCCAGGAAGCCGAGCGGCTAAGACTGGGGAGATGGTGCTCTTGCTGCGCACCCAGGAAGCCGAGCGGCTAAGACTGGGGAGATGGTGCTCTTGCTGCGCACCCAGGAAGCCGAGCGGCTAAGACTGGGGAGATGGTGCTCTTGCTGCGCACCCAGGAAGCCGAGCGGCTAAGACTGGGGAGATGGTGCTCTTGCTGCGCACCCAGGAAGCCGAGCGGCTAAGACTGGGGAGATGGTGCTCTTGCTGCGCACCCAGGAAGCCGAGCGGCTAAGACTGGGGAGATGGTGCTCTTGCTGCGCACCCAGGAAGCCGAGCGGCTAAGACTGGGGAGATGGTGCTCTTGCTGCGCACCCAGGAAGCCGAGCGGCTAAGACTGGGGAGATGGTGCTCTTGCTGCGCACCCAGGAAGCCGAGCGGCTAAGACTGGGGAGATGGTGCTCTTGCTGCGCACCCAGGAAGCCGAGCGGCTAAGACTGGGGAGATGGTGCTCTTGCTGCGCACCCAGGAAGCCGAGCGGCTAAGACTGGGGAGATGGTGCTCTTGCTGCGCACCCAGGAAGCCGAGCGGCTAAGACTGGGGAGATGGTGCTCTTGCTGCGCACCCAGGAAGCCGAGCGGCTAAGACTGGGGAGATGGTGCTCTTGCTGCGCACCCAGGAAGCCGAGCGGCTAAGACTGGGGAGATGGTGCTCTTGCTGCGCACCCAGGAAGCCGAGCGGCTAAGACTGGGGAGATGGTGCTCTTGCTGCGCACCCAGGAAGCCGAGCGGCTAAGACTGGGGAGATGGTGCTCTTGCTGCGCACCCAGGAAGCCGAGCGGCTAAGACTGGGGAGATGGTGCTCTTGCTGCGCACCCAGGAAGCCGAGCGGCTAAGACTGGGGAGATGGTGCTCTTGCTGCGCACCCAGGAAGCCGAGCGGCTAAGACTGGGGAGATGGTGCTCTTGCTGCGCACCCAGGAAGCCGAGCGGCTAAGACTGGGGAGATGGTGCTCTTGCTGCGCACCCAGGAAGCCGAGCGGCTAAGACTGGGGAGATGGTGCTCTTGCTGCGCACCCAGGAAGCCGAGCGGCTAAGACTGGGGAGATGGTGCTCTTGCTGCGCACCCAGGAAGCCGAGCGGCTAAGACTGGGGAGATGGTGCTCTTGCTGCGCACCCAGGAAGCCGAGCGGCTAAGACTGGGGAGATGGTGCTCTTGCTGCGCACCCAGGAAGCCGAGCGGCTAAGACTGGGGAGATGGTGCTCTTGCTGCGCACCCAGGAAGCCGAGCGGCTAAGACTGGGGAGATGGTGCTCTTGCTGCGCACCCAGGAAGCCGAGCAGCTAAGACTGGGGAGGTGATGAGATGCACCCCACACCTGATATAGTGCACTCGCCAAGCATCTGGCCACCTGAGCTGCTTGGACCTGGGAAGGACACAAAATGCAGGCCCAACCAAGTCTGTGCCTTGAGTACCTGAGAACCTGGACATGAGCAGCTTAGACCTGGGAAGTGCACGCAGCCCAGGGCACTGGAGCCTGAGCAGTGTAGACCAGGAAAGCACACGTGCCCTGAGTGGGGGCAAACCCAGTGCGGCTCAGACACTGCGAGCACTCCCCACACATGCCAGTGATATTTGTTTGCAGTGTTCCTCTCTTCCTGCAGCACAACTGAACAAGTGAATCTACATAAGTGAACACCTTAGCCACCTTGTATTAGGGTGGAAATTAGACACTGAAGAGACTTGCAAACAGAGGAAGCCAAAAGAAACAAAGAAGAGGAAATCGTTTGGAAGTGACAGGTGCAACAGATTAAAACCCTGTATTTATCATCGACTACACTGGAAGGGGCCTATGGATCTTGAGAAGAAGTATAAGCTGGAACAAGGAACTATCTGAAACTGAACTGACTCTATACTGCCCTCAACAGCTCCAGAGAAATTCCTAGATATTTTTTATTATTATCATTTAAAAATGTTTTTCATTTTTAAGTTCTTTATTAGTCCTTTAATTTTCATTTTTATAACCTACTATTACTTTGTAAAAAAATACCCTATTTTTAAAGTAAATTTCATATATATATATTTTTTATAATTTTTGTGGGTTTTTTTTAATATTGTATTTTTGAGAGTCTAACTTCTACTCTAGATTTTTAATCTTTGCTTTTCGGTATTTGTTATCAACTTTGTACCTTTAGGAATCTAATCTTCAGTACCCATTTTTACTTAGAAGTGTGATTACTGGCTTGATTGCTCTCTCCCCTTTTGACTCTCCTTTTTCTCCCCAGGTCACCTCTATCTCCTCCCTCCCCCTTCTCTTCGCTACCTGAAGCTGTGAGTCTCTTTGGGTGTTCTGGGCTGTGGAAGATACTTAGGGCACGATTACCGGCTATATTTGTCTCTCTCCTTTTGACTCCCCCTCTTGTTCTGGTCACCTCCATCTCCTTCCCTCTTCTCTTCTCTATGTAACTGTGAACCCCGGGAGGGTCGCAGCCAGAAATCAGCTTCCCAGAAGAGACACACGGCACACCTGAAAAGGTGCACCAGTTGTACACCCAGAAAACCGAGTAGCAGGGATGGGGAAGGTGATAAGTTGCAGCGACCATGCTTGCCAAGCACATGGTCACCTGAGCTGCTCGGACCTGGGAACGGCACAAAACTCAGGCCCAAACGAGTCTGCACCTTTCTGGAGCACCTGAGTACCTGAATCTGAGAGGCTTAGACCCGGAAAGTGCATACAACCCAGGGCCGGCCTCAGACAGTTTCCGGCAGAGCAACTCAGAGCCTAAGCGGTGTAGACAGGGAAAGCACACACGCCGTGAGTGGGGGCAAACCCAGTGTGGCTGAGACACTGCGAGCACACGACAGCGTTATGCTTGCAGTGTTCCTCCCTCCCCACAGCAAGACTGAACAAGGGAGCCTAAAACAGTGTCCACCACCACCCCCTTGTGCCAGCGTGGAATTAGACACTGAAGAGACCAGCAAACAGAAGAAGCTAAATCAAACAAAGGGAACTGCCTTGGAAGCAACAGGTGCAATAGATTAAAACCCTTTAGTTAGCACCAACTACATAGGAAGGGGCCTATAGGTCTTGAGAAGTATAAGCCAGATCAAGGAACTATCCGAAAATGAGCCAACCCCACACTGTCCACAACACCAGAGAAAGTCTTAGATATATTTTTACTACTATAATTCTTTAATTAAAAATTTTTTTTATTTTAAGTCCTCTATTACTCCTTTAATTTTAATTTTTATAACCTACTACTACTTTTCAAAAAAAAGAGACCCTATCTTTTAAAGCAAACTTCATATATATATTTTATAATTTTTGTGACTTTGTTTTTTTCTTTAATATTGTATTTTTGGGAATCTAAACTCTGCTCTAGATTTTTAATCTTTGCTTATTGGTATTTATTATCAATTGTGTACCTTTAAGAACCCAATCTTCAGTACCCATTTTTACTTGGGAGTGAGATTACTGGTTGGATTGTTCAGCGAGATTACTGGTTGGATTGCTCTGGACTCTCCTTTTCTCCACCAGGTCTCCTCTATCTCCTCCCTCCCCATTCTCTTCTGTACTCAATTTTGAATCTCTTTGTGTGTTCTGGACTGTGGAGAACACTTAGGGAACTGATTACTGCCTGGATCTGTCTCTCTACTTCGATTCCCCCCTTTATCCTGCTGGCCACCTCTGTCTCCTTCCTCCCTCTTCTCTTCTCTGTGCACCTCCGTGAACATCTCTGAGCAGTCCAGACTGTGGAGAGCACATAGGGAATTGATTACTGGCTAGCTTTCTCTCGCCCTATTTGATTTCCCCTCTTCTCCTCCTGGTCACCTCTATCTCCCTTCTCCCTCTACTCTTCTCCATGTAATTCTGTAAACCTCTCTGGGTGTCCCTCACTGTGGAGAAACTTTTCATCTTTAACTTAGATGTTTTATCATTGGTGCTGTGTAGATGGAGAAGTCTTGAGGCTACTGTAAGAATAAGACTGAAAACAAGAGGTAGGAGGCTTATGTCCAAATCCTGAGAACACCAGAGAACTCCTGAATCCAGGGAACATTAACTGGTAGGGGCTCATGAAAGGCCTCCATACCTACACTGAAACCAAGCACCACCCAAGGGCCAACAAGTTCCAGAGCAAGACATACCATGCAAATTCTCCAGCAACACAGGAACATAGCCCTGAGCTTCAATATACAGGCTGCCCAAAGTCACACCAAACCCACTGACATCTCATAACTCATTACTGGACACTTCATTGCACTCCAGAGAGAAGAAATCCAGCTCCACACACCAGAACACTGACACAAGCTTCCCTAACCAGGAAACCTTGACAAGCCACCTGTCCAATCCCACCCACAGCGAGGAAACTCCACAATAAAGAGGAACCAACAACTGCCAGAATACAGAAAGGCCATGCCAAACATAGCACTATAAATAAGATGAAGAGGCAGAGAAATACCCAGCAGGTAAAGGAACAAGATAAATGCCCACCAAACCAAACAAAATAGGAAGAGATAGGGAATATACCTGATAAAGAATTCTGAATAATGATAGTGAAAATGATCCAATATCTTGAAAACAAAATGGAGTTACACAGAAATAGCCTGGAGAAAAGAATTGAGAAGATGCAAGAAAGTTTTAATAAGGACCTAGAAGATATAAAAAAGAGTCAATATGTAATGAAAAATGCAATAAAAGAGATAAAAAACACTCTGGAGGGAACCAAGAGTTGAATAAATGAGGCAGAAGATAGGATAAGTGAGGTAGAAGATAGAATGGTGGAAATAAATGAAACAGAGAGGAAAAAAGAAAAACGAATTTAAAGAAATGAGGACAATATCAGAGACCTCTGGGACAATGTTAAATGCCCCAACATTCAAATCATAGGAGTCCTAGAAGAAGAAGACAAAAAGAAAGACCATGAGAAAATATTTGAGGAGATAATAGTTGAAAACTTCCTTATAATGGGGAAGGAAATCATCCAAGTCCAAGAAACCCAGAGAGTCCCAAACAGGATAAACCCAAGGCAAAACACCCCAAGACACATATTAATCAAATTAACAAAGATCAAACACGAAGAACAATTATTAAAAGCAGCAAGGGAAAAGCAACAAATAACACACAAGGGGATTCCCATAAGGATAACAGCTGACCTTTCAATAGAAACTCTTCAGGCCAGGAGGGAATGGTAGGAAATACTTAAAGTGGTGAAAGAAAATAACCTACAGCCCAGACTACTGTACCCAGATAGGATCTCATTCAAGTATGAAGGAGAAATCAAAAGTTTTACAGACAAGCAAAAACAGGGAATTCAGCACCACCTAACCAGCTCTCCAACAAATGCTAAAGAATCTTCTCTAGACAGGAAACACAGAAAGGGTGTGTAGACTAGAACCCAAACAATAAAGTAAATGGCAACAGGATCATACTTATCAATAATTACCTTAAATGTAAATGGGTTGAATGCCCCAACCAAAAGACAAAGACTGGCTGAATGGATACAAAAACAAGACCCCTATATATGTTGTCTAAAAGAGACCCACCTTGAAACAAGGGACACATACAGATGAAAGTGAAGGACTGGAATAAGATATTCCATGCAAACAGAGACCAAAAGAAAACAGGAGTAGCAATACTCATATCTGATAAAATAGACTTTAAAACAAAGGCTGTGACAAGAGCCAAAGAAGGACACTACATAATGATCAAAGGATCAATCCAAGAAGAAGATAGAGCAATTATAAATATATATGCACCCAACATAGGAGCACTGCAATATGTAAGACAAATGCTAACAAGTATGAAAGGGGAAATTAACAATAACACAATAATAGTGGGAGACTTTAACACCCCACTCACACCTATGGACAGATCAACTAAACAGAAAATTAACAAAGAAACACAAACTTTAAATGGTACAATAGACCAGTTAGACCTAATTGATATCTATAGGACATTTCACCCCAAAACAATGAATTTCACATTTTCTCAAGTGTTCACGGAACCTTCTCCAGGATAGATCACATCCTGGGCCATAAATCTAGCCTTGGTGAATTCAAAAAAACTGAAATCATTTCAAGCATCTTTTTTGACCACAATGCATTAAGATTAGATCTCAATCACAGGAGAAAAACTATTAAAAATTCCAACATATGGAGGCTGAACAACATGCTGGTGAATAATCAACAAATCCAGAACAAATCAAAAAGAAAATCAGAATATGCATAGAAACGAATGAAAATGAAAACACCACAACCCCAAACCTGTGAGACACTATAAAAACAGTGCTAAGGGGAAAGTTCATAGCAATACAGGCACATTAAGATTAGATCTCAATCACAGGAGAAAAACTATTAAAAATTCCAACATATGGAGGCTGAACAACATGCTGGTGAATAATCAACAAATCCAGAACAAATCAAAAAGAAAATCAGAATATGCATAGAAACGAATGAAAATGAAAACACCACAACCCCAAACCTGTGAGACACTATAAAAACAGTGCTAAGGGGAAAGTTCATAGCAATACAGGCATACCTCAACAAACAAGAAAAAGTCAAATAAAAACCTAACTCTACACCTGAAGCAACTAGAAAAAGAATAAATGAAGAACCCCAGGGTTAGTAGAAGGAAAGAAATCTTAACAATCAAGGCAGAAATAAATGCAAAAGAAACAAGAGAGACCATAGCAAAAATCAACAAAGCAAAAGTTGGTTCTTTGAGAAGATAAATAAAATTGACAAACCATTAGCCAGACTCATCAAGACACATAGGGATAAAAATCAAATCAATAAATTAGAAATGAAAATGGAGAGATCACAACAGACAACACAGAAATACAAAGGAACTCCTTGTCCGGCAGGACGCGGAACCGCAGTAGCGTGAGCGCCAGGACCACCTTCATCTCGGTCATGGCAAATGTCTGCCCGATGCAGTTCCTGTGCGCAAGAGCAGGCTCTGACTGCACCCGGATCCCTCATCTGGGCCCCATAGCTCCCGGCCCACAACTTACACGCACAGTGGTAGAGAAGGAAGCTAACCGTGCCAGGAACCCCACGTGGGCTTGCATATTCCCAGACCCTTGCCCACACTCCAGTCCTGAACTCAGACCAGAACAAAGGGAAACCGGCCCCTCAGCACACTGTGGACACCTCCTTGTGCCCCCCACTATTCCCTAGGCCTTTGCCATTATATCTGGGGGAGGGGAGGGAAACACAGTCTTAAATGTTCCCCCTTCCTGGCCCCTACAGTTAAGCCTGGAATCTTAGTCCCAGATCCTTGCCTCCCACTACTCCATCCTCACCTCAAATGCCCAGTGCCCTCACCTGGGACCCGCTGAGAAGGGGATAAAAGCCAGAGGTGACCTCCCCTTGATGTTTTCTGGCTCAAAGCGCGAGGGGTCATAGACCTGGGGGCAAGACAAGACAGGGTTACTGGGTGGTATCTCCTAGAACGTCCATCCTTAGAGAGGCAGATGTGTGTATAATGGGAAGGAGGTGATGTCTGATTGGCCAATCAGAATTCTGTAGTTGCCCTTGGGTCCCCCAAAGAGAATGGACAGGGATGATAGAGGTATGGCGTGGCGGAGGCATCACCTCAGGGTCTGGCCACACAGATGGGTTGTGGTGGGTCCCAAAAATGCTGATGAGGCAGATAACACCTGTGGGAGAGGAGGGACCAGTCAGAATTAGGTTCAACCTGCCTGATGGGCCCCCTTTCTGACCGGGAGCCTCATCCCATAGTCATTGTGAGCACCTTTGGGGATGACCCGGCCATCTGGAAGCACAGTGTCCTGGGTGCAGCGGCGGGAGATGACCGTGACTGGGGGGTGCAATCGCAGACTCTCCTTGATGCACATGGTCAGGAAGGGCAACTGGGCCAGGTCGTCCCTAAGGAAACCCCATGACAGTTATCCAGGAAGCAAAAATAGACATGCCACCCTCCAGCACTCCTACTGCCCTATAAGATCCCTTCTGTCTATAACATAATCACAGATGGATCAAATAGTGCCAAACCCATTATGTTGTATACATTAAATATGTACAACTTTTTCTTTGTTCATCAAAGCTTGATAAGATGGTTCCTAAAAAGAAAGAAAAATCACAGAAGTACCAGACAAAATTTAGCCACATATTTTTAGAAGCGTTTCTAATGAAATCATCAAAGAACCAACCAAAAAGAAACTTTACTAATTTGTTTAAAAGTGAAATATTCTTTATGGTAAGAGAAAAATCAAAAAGCAAATGAGAAAGAAAAAAGTCAGACTCAGTGTTTACTCTTATTTATAATAGCACTAGGGATAGTAGCTAATGAGCTTAGAAGGAGGAAAAAGAGAGAAATGCCATTTGAAACATGGGGGTAAATGTGTGATTTTTGGCAGATAGTGGTTTTATACTTAGAAAACAAGATAATTCACTGGAAAAAGTGAAAGTGAGAGTCGCATCCGCCTCTTTGTGATACAGTCCATGGAATTCTCCAGGCCAGAATACTGGAGTGGGTAGCCTTTCCCTTCTCCAGTGGATCTTCCCAACCCAGGGATCGAACCCAGGTCTCTCGCATTGTAGGGAGATTCTTTACCAGCTGAACCACAAGGGAAGCCCAAGAACACTGGAGTGGGTAGACTTTCCCTTCTCCAGCGAATCTTCCCAACCCAGGAATCAAACTGGGGTCACCTGCATTGCAGGCAGATTCTTTACCAACTGAGCTAGCAGGGAAGCAACTCACTGGAAAACTTGTACAAATATTGAAGATAAGACCCAGTAAGGGGACTGAATTCTTTTTCTTTATCCCCTTAATTTTGTGTGGTGATTTAAATTCTCAACAGCTGATAAAGTTAGCTAGTTCCAAATCGGAAAACCACAAAACACCACCCCATGCCTCAGTGTCACTCATTTTCCTTCCTCACAGCTTGACTAGTGGTTATTTTTTTATGTATCCTTCCAGGAGTACTTCTTTGCATTAATAATTATGCAGTATCATGCCATATGCCATACACATTGCTCTGTATCTTTTTCATGTAACAGTATGTCAAGCTTTTCTTGTACATCTCTTGGAACTTGTGTCTAAAATAAGGCCTTTCCTACTCTGGAGCTATAAAATAATTGCCCCTGGTTTCCTCTGGAGCCTTTAAGACTCTTTTATTATTTTATGAAAAAATTATTTATTTGTTTGGTTTCAGCAGATCTTAGTTGCATCAGATCTTTGTTGTGTCAGGTGGGATCTTTCACTGGGCCCATGGACTCTGTTTAGCTGCATGTGGGCTTAGTTGCTACTGTGCACATGGGATCTCAGTTTCCTGACCAGGGATCAAACCTAAGTCTCCTGCATTTTAAGGTGAATTCTTAACCACTGGACCACTATGGATGTCCCAAGGCTTTTTTATTTTTTATTTTAACTCTTTGATTAGTGTACATGTTATTTTCTTATAAGACATAATAAGACCGTGTTGAATTAACCTTTTTCCATGTAGCTCTCCAGTTGTTACAAGAGTTTTTATTATAAATGATCTTTCTTTGTCCTGTTGGTATAAGACCATATCTAACACTTACTATTGGAGAAGGCAATGGCACCCCACTCCAGTACTCTTGCCTGGAAAATCCCATGGACGGAGGAGCCTGGTAGGCTGCAGTCCATGGGGTCACTAAGAGTCGGACATGACTGAGCGACTTCACTTTGACTTTTCACTTTCATGCATTGGAGGAGGAAATGGCAACCCACTCCAGTATTCTTGCCTGGAGAATTCCAGGGATGGGGGAGCCCGGTGGGCTGCCATCTATGAGGTCGCACAGAGTTGGACACGGCTGAAGTGATTTAACAGCAACAACAGCAACAGCACTTACTATGCTCACTGGGCAAGAAATTTATACCCATAAATTATTAGTTTTTCTTTAGAAATAATATATAGATGAAAGAAAAGATGGTGATGATATAAAATATCTGGAAGGCATGTGAATGTCTATATTCCAAATGAACTTATAAATGTTTCTCAATCCAGATAGATTATATGATTCACCATAAGAACAAGAGGTACCTAAGGGTTTGTTTAGCAAAAGCTGCCTAAGATCTCTATGTTAAAATTTTAGACTCTATTAAAAGCCTAAAGATTATATGAATATCTAAAATTGGATATCCATTCCACACTCTGGCATAGCATGTTAATATTATTAAGTAATCTGTTTCCCACAAGCCTATCATATCAAACCCAGCCTGGTCCATGCACACTGGGAGTGTCCTGACCTGAGACTATCTCTCACCAAGCTGGAAGATCCTGGAAGGCAAAAACTGGGACTGGTCCTTCCTGAGTCTCCAGGATACACAATGAGATGGGGAGAATTGGAGATGGCGTAGAACTGGGGAAAGGGAGGCAGTTTTGCAGTGTTTCCTAAATGGGGAATGGATGGAAGAAGATGCAGATATTCCTGGAAAGGAGTTGAATGACTTTAGTCCTCAGGTGTTCCTTTTAAATCCTGGACTAAATAATATGAGGAATTAGGATATGAGGAACCAGAATGAAGATTTTTGAAAACATGTGACTTTAGAGAGAAAGGTAAAGAAGTGGAGGGAAAGTTCATTTACTGAATAGGTGCTCACTGGTGTCATCTGCCCTCACACATTGTTGCTAGTTAGTGCAGGACTTTCTGTCCCCCAAACCTGCAAACTTTTCCCAGACCCTGTTTCTGGGATCTTCTCACATTCCTACTAAGAAATAAAGACAAAATCCACAAGAATATTTTCACTCTTCCAAAGCCAGGAAGCAGGGGATCAGAAAAAGGCCACAAAGACTTGCACTCACCATTCAATCTCTTTAGACTCACGGTCCTTCAGGAGCTCTTGCACCTCCTGCCGGCAGCGCTCCTGGTATTCTGGGTNTGGGGTGGGAGTCATGAAGGAGGAGAAGTTTCCAAACACCAGGAAACCCTCTCACTGGCGGGTCTGTGGGGAGTTTTGGAATCTCAGAGGGCAACATAACCAGGAGAAAAAAAAGAAAAAAACAACCACAGAATACACACCTAACCACAACTCCCAGTGGAGAAGTAGCCCAGACGCTTGTGCCTGCCAGCAGCAAGGGGGGCTGAACAGGGAGGCGCGGGTTGCATGCTCAGGGTAAGGACTGGGCCTGAATGCCCTGAGGACAATCTGAGGAGCTAACGTGAGATAGCAAACCAAACTGGGTTAACCAGAGAGAGAGAGAGAAAAAAAAAAAAGAGAGAGAGAAATTTCCCGTGAAAAGCTCTAACCTAAGGCACAGCCTGGTTCACTCACAGAACAAAGGACTGAGCGAATACCAGAGGAGAGCTAGCTGGTTGCAGAGCGGTCCCTCCTCCAGTTGCTAACAAAGTCTTCCTGGGATCCTGGACAGTTGACATCTGTCAGGAGGGTCAGAGCCTGAGATCAGCTCTGCAGAGGAGGCACATGGCACACCTGAGATGGTGCTCTTGCTGCGCACCCAGGAAACCGAGCGGCTAAGACTGGGGAGATGGTGCTCTTGCTGCGCACCCAGGAAGCCGAGCGGCTAAGACTGGGGAGATGGTGCTCTTGCTGCGCACCCAGGAAGCCGAGCAGCTAAGACTGGGGAGGTGATGAGATGCACCCCACACCTGATATAGTGCACTCGCCAAGCATCTGGCCACCTGAGCTGCTTGGACCTGGGAAGGACACAAAATGCAGGCCCAACCAAGTCTGTGCCTTGAGTACCTGAGAACCTGGACATGAGCAGCTTAGACCTGGGAAGTGCACGCAGCCCAGGGCACTGGAGCCTGAGCAGTGTAGACCAGGAAAGCACACGTGCCCTGAGTGGGGGCAAACCCAGTGCGGCTCAGACACTGCGAGCACTCCCCACACATGCCAGTGATATTTGTTTGCAGTGTTCCTCTCTTCCTGCAGCACAACTGAACAAGTGAATCTACATAAGTGAACACCTTAGCCACCTTGTATTAGGGTGGAAATTAGACACTGAAGAGACTTGCAAACAGAGGAAGCCAAAAGAAACAAAGAAGAGGAAATCGTTTGGAAGTGACAGGTGCAACAGATTAAAACCCTGTATTTATCATCGACTACACTGGAAGGGGCCTATGGATCTTGAGAAGAAGTATAAGCTGGAACAAGGAACTATCTGAAACTGAACTGACTCTATACTGCCCTCAACAGCTCCAGAGAAATTCCTAGATATTTTTTATTATTATCATTTAAAAATGTTTTTCATTTTTAAGTTCTTTATTAGTCCTTTAATTTTCATTTTTATAACCTACTATTACTTTGTAAAAAAATACCCTATTTTTAAAGTAAATTTCATATATATATATTTTTTATAATTTTTGTGGGTTTTTTTTAATATTGTATTTTTGAGAGTCTAACTTCTACTCTAGATTTTTAATCTTTGCTTTTCGGTATTTGTTATCAACTTTGTACCTTTAGGAATCTAATCTTCAGTACCCATTTTTACTTAGAAGTGT
The DNA here is from genome assembly GCA_006410675.1 of Oreotragus oreotragus. Taxonomy (NCBI): domain Eukaryota; kingdom Metazoa; phylum Chordata; class Mammalia; order Artiodactyla; family Bovidae; genus Oreotragus; species Oreotragus oreotragus. Next base: position 643,754 of record SJYX01008838.1, read on the forward strand.
GATTACTGGCTTGATTGCTCTCTCCCCTTTTGACTCTCCTTTTTCTCCCCAGGTCACCTCTATCTCCTCCCTCCCCCTTCTCTTCGCTACCTGAAGCTGTGAGTCTCTTTGGGTGTTCTGGGCTGTGGAAGATACTTAGGGCACGATTACCNTTCAGTACCCATTTTTACTTAGAAGTGTGATTACTGGCTTGATTGCTCTCTCCCCTTTTGACTCTCCTTTTTCTCCCCAGGTCACCTCTATCTCCTCCCTCCCCCTTCTCTTCGCTACCTGAAGCTGTGAGTCTCTTTGGGTGTTCTGGGCTGTGGAAGATACTTAGGGCACGATTACCGGCTATATTTGTCTCTCTCCTTTTGACTCCCCCTCTTGTTCTGGTCACCTCCATCTCCTTCCCTCTTCTCTTCTCTATGTAACTGTGAACCCCGGGAGGGTCGCAGCCAGAAATCAGCTTCCCAGAAGAGACACACGGCACACCTGAAAAGGTGCACCAGTTGTACACCCAGAAAACCGAGTAGCAGGGATGGGGAAGGTGATAAGTTGCAGCGACCATGCTTGCCAAGCACATGGTCACCTGAGCTGCTCGGACCTGGGAACGGCACAAAACTCAGGCCCAAACGAGTCTGCACCTTTCTGGAGCACCTGAGTACCTGAATCTGAGAGGCTTAGACCCGGAAAGTGCATACAACCCAGGGCCGGCCTCAGACAGTTTCCGGCAGAGCAACTCAGAGCCTAAGCGGTGTAGACAGGGAAAGCACACACGCCGTGAGTGGGGGCAAACCCAGTGTGGCTGAGACACTGCGAGCACACGACAGCGTTATGCTTGCAGTGTTCCTCCCTCCCCACAGCAAGACTGAACAAGGGAGCCTAAAACAGTGTCCACCACCACCCCCTTGTGCCAGCGTGGAATTAGACACTGAAGAGACCAGCAAACAGAAGAAGCTAAATCAAACAAAGGGAACTGCCTTGGAAGCAACAGGTGCAATAGATTAAAACCCTTTAGTTAGCACCAACTACATAGGAAGGGGCCTATAGGTCTTGAGAAGTATAAGCCAGATCAAGGAACTATCCGAAAATGAGCCAACCCCACACTGTCCACAACACCAGAGAAAGTCTTAGATATATTTTTACTACTATAATTCTTTAATTAAAAATTTTTTTTATTTTAAGTCCTCTATTACTCCTTTAATTTTAATTTTTATAACCTACTACTACTTTTCAAAAAAAAGAGACCCTATCTTTTAAAGCAAACTTCATATATATATTTTATAATTTTTGTGACTTTGTTTTTTTCTTTAATATTGTATTACAACTACATAGGAAGGGGCCTATAGGTCTTGAGAAGTATAAGCCAGATCAAGGAACTATCCGAAAATGAGCCAACCCCACACTGTCCACAACACCAGAGAAAGTCTTAGATATATTTTTACTACTATAATTCTTTAATTAAAAATTTTTTTTATTTTAAGTCCTCTATTACTCCTTTAATTTTAATTTTTATAACCTACTACTACTTTTCAAAAAAAAGAGACCCTATCTTTTAAAGCAAACTTCATATATATATTTTATAATTTTTGTGACTTTGTTTTTTTCTTTAATATTGTATTTTTGGGAATCTAAACTCTGCTCTAGATTTTTAATCTTTGCTTATTGGTATTTATTATCAATTGTGTACCTTTAAGAACCCAATCTTCAGTACCCATTTTTACTTGGGAGTGAGATTACTGGTTGGATTGTTCAGCGAGATTACTGGTTGGATTGCTCTGGACTCTCCTTTTCTCCACCAGGTCTCCTCTATCTCCTCCCTCCCCATTCTCTTCTGTACTCAATTTTGAATCTCTTTGTGTGTTCTGGACTGTGGAGAACACTTAGGGAACTGATTACTGCCTGGATCTGTCTCTCTACTTCGATTCCCCCCTTTATCCTGCTGGCCACCTCTGTCTCCTTCCTCCCTCTTCTCTTCTCTGTGCACCTCCGTGAACATCTCTGAGCAGTCCAGACTGTGGAGAGCACATAGGGAATTGATTACTGGCTAGCTTTCTCTCGCCCTATTTGATTTCCCCTCTTCTCCTCCTGGTCACCTCTATCTCCCTTCTCCCTCTACTCTTCTCCATGTAATTCTGTAAACCTCTCTGGGTGTCCCTCACTGTGGAGAAACTTTTCATCTTTAACTTAGATGTTTTATCATTGGTGCTGTGTAGATGGAGAAGTCTTGAGGCTACTGTAAGAATAAGACTGAAAACAAGAGGTAGGAGGCTTATGTCCAAATCCTGAGAACACCAGAGAACTCCTGAATCCAGGGAACATTAACTGGTAGGGGCTCATGAAAGGCCTCCATACCTACACTGAAACCAAGCACCACCCAAGGGCCAACAAGTTCCAGAGCAAGACATACCATGCAAATTCTCCAGCAACACAGGAACATAGCCCTGAGCTTCAATATACAGGCTGCCCAAAGTCACACCAAACCCACTGACATCTCATAACTCATTACTGGACACTTCATTGCACTCCAGAGAGAAGAAATCCAGCTCCACACACCAGAACACTGACACAAGCTTCCCTAACCAGGAAACCTTGACAAGCCACCTGTCCAATCCCACCCACAGCGAGGAAACTCCACAATAAAGAGGAACCAACAACTGCCAGAATACAGAAAGGCCATGCCAAACATAGCACTATAAATAAGATGAAGAGGCAGAGAAATACCCAGCAGGTAAAGGAACAAGATAAATGCCCACCAAACCAAACAAAATAGGAAGAGATAGGGAATATACCTGATAAAGAATTCTGAATAATGATAGTGAAAATGATCCAATATCTTGAAAACAAAATGGAGTTACACAGAAATAGCCTGGAGAAAAGAATTGAGAAGATGCAAGAAAGTTTTAATAAGGACCTAGAAGATATAAAAAAGAGTCAATATGTAATGAAAAATGCAATAAAAGAGATAAAAAACACTCTGGAGGGAACCAAGAGTTGAATAAATGAGGCAGAAGATAGGATAAGTGAGGTAGAAGATAGAATGGTGGAAATAAATGAAACAGAGAGGAAAAAAGAAAAACGAATTTAAAGAAATGAGGACAATATCAGAGACCTCTGGGACAATGTTAAATGCCCCAACATTCAAATCATAGGAGTCCTAGAAGAAGAAGACAAAAAGAAAGACCATGAGAAAATATTTGAGGAGATAATAGTTGAAAACTTCCTTATAATGGGGAAGGAAATCATCCAAGTCCAAGAAACCCAGAGAGTCCCAAACAGGATAAACCCAAGGCAAAACACCCCAAGACACATATTAATCAAATTAACAAAGATCAAACACGAAGAACAATTATTAAAAGCAGCAAGGGAAAAGCAACAAATAACACACAAGGGGATTCCCATAAGGATAACAGCTGACCTTTCAATAGAAACTCTTCAGGCCAGGAGGGAATGGTAGGAAATACTTAAAGTGGTGAAAGAAAATAACCTACAGCCCAGACTACTGTACCCAGATAGGATCTCATTCAAGTATGAAGGAGAAATCAAAAGTTTTACAGACAAGCAAAAACAGGGAATTCAGCACCACCTAACCAGCTCTCCAACAAATGCTAAAGAATCTTCTCTAGACAGGAAACACAGAAAGGGTGTGTAGACTAGAACCCAAACAATAAAGTAAATGGCAACAGGATCATACTTATCAATAATTACCTTAAATGTAAATGGGTTGAATGCCCCAACCAAAAGACAAAGACTGGCTGAATGGATACAAAAACAAGACCCCTATATATGTTGTCTAAAAGAGACCCACCTTGAAACAAGGGACACATACAGATGAAAGTGAAGGACTGGAATAAGATATTCCATGCAAACAGAGACCAAAAGAAAACAGGAGTAGCAATACTCATATCTGATAAAATAGACTTTAAAACAAAGGCTGTGACAAGAGCCAAAGAAGGACACTACATAATGATCAAAGGATCAATCCAAGAAGAAGATAGAGCAATTATAAATATATATGCACCCAACATAGGAGCACTGCAATATGTAAGACAAATGCTAACAAGTATGAAAGGGGAAATTAACAATAACACAATAATAGTGGGAGACTTTAACACCCCACTCACACCTATGGACAGATCAACTAAACAGAAAATTAACAAAGAAACACAAACTTTAAATGGTACAATAGACCAGTTAGACCTAATTGATATCTATAGGACATTTCACCCCAAAACAATGAATTTCACATTTTCTCAAGTGTTCACGGAACCTTCTCCAGGATAGATCACATCCTGGGCCATAAATCTAGCCTTGGTGAATTCAAAAAAACTGAAATCATTTCAAGCATCTTTTTTGACCACAATGCATTAAGATTAGATCTCAATCACAGGAGAAAAACTATTAAAAATTCCAACATATGGAGGCTGAACAACATGCTGGTGAATAATCAACAAATCCAGAACAAATCAAAAAGAAAATCAGAATATGCATAGAAACGAATGAAAATGAAAACACCACAACCCCAAACCTGTGAGACACTATAAAAACAGTGCTAAGGGGAAAGTTCATAGCAATACAGGCATACCTCAACAAACAAGAAAAAGTCAAATAAAAACCTAACTCTACACCTGAAGCAACTAGAAAAAGAATAAATGAAGAACCCCAGGGTTAGTAGAAGGAAAGAAATCTTAACAATCAAGGCAGAAATAAATGCAAAAGAAACAAGAGAGACCATAGCAAAAATCAACAAAGCAAAAGTTGGTTCTTTGAGAAGATAAATAAAATTGACAAACCATTAGCCAGACTCATCAAGACACATAGGGATAAAAATCAAATCAATAAATTAGAAATGAAAATGGAGAGATCACAACAGACAACACAGAAATACAAAGGATCATAAGAGACCATTAACAGCAACTATATAACAATAAAATGGACAACTTGGAAGAAATGGACAAATTGTTAGAAAAGTACAACTTTCCAAAAATGAACCAGAAAGAAATAAAAAATCTTAACAGACCTATCAGAAGGATGGAAATTGAAACTGTAATCAGAGATCTTCCAGCAAACAAAAGCTCAGGACCAGACGGCTTCACGGCTGAATTCTACCAAAAATTTAGAGAAGAGCTAACACCTATCCTCCTCAAACTCTTCCAGAAAACTGCAGAGGAAGGTAAACTCCCAAACTCATTCTATGAGGTCACCATCACCCTAATACCAAAACCTGACAAAGATGCCACAAAAAAGAAAACTACAAGCCAATATCACTGATGAACATAGATGCAAAAATCTTTAACCAAATTCTAGCAAACAAAATCCAACAACACATTAAAAAGATATACATCATGACCAAGCGGCCTTTATCTCAGGTGTGCAAGGATTCTTCAATATCTGCAAATCAATCAATGTAATACACCACATTAACAAATTGAAAAATAAAAGCCATATGATTATCTCAATAGATGCAGAGAAAGCCTTTGGCAAAATTCAACATCCATTTATGCTAAAAACCATCTAGAAAGCAGGAATAGAAGGAACATACCCCAACATAATAAAAGCTATATATGACAAACACTCAGCAAACATCCTCAATGGTGAATAATTCAAAGCATTTCCCCTAAAGTCAGGAACAAGACAAGGGTGCCCACTCTCACCACTACTATTCAACATAGTTTTGGAAGTTTTGGCCACAGCAATCAAAGCAGAAAAAGAAATGAAACGAATCCAAATTGGAAAAGAAGAAGTAAAACTCTCACTGTCTGCAGATGACATGATCTTCTAATAGAAAACCCTAGAGGCTCCACCAGAAAATTACTAGAGCTAATCAATGAATATAGTAAAGTTGCAGGATATAAAATTAACACAGAGAAATCCCTTGCATTCCTATACATTAACAATGATAAAATAGAAAGAGAAATTAAGGAAACAATTCCATTCACCATTGCAACGAAAAGAATAACATACTTAGGAATAAATCTACCTAAAGAAATAAAAAGCCTATATATAGAAAACTATGAAACACTGGTGAAAGAAATCAAAGAGAACACTAATAGATGGAGAAATATACCGTATTTATGGATTGGAAGAATCAATACAGTGAACATGAATATACTACCCAAAGCAATCTATAGATTCAATGCAATCCCTATCAAGCTACCAACGGTATTTTTCACAGAGCTAGAACAAATAATGTCACCATTTGTATGGAAATACAAAAAACCTCGAATAGCCAAAGCAATCTTGAGAAAGAAGAATGGAACTGGAGGAATCAACCTGCCTGACTTCAGGCTCTACTACAAAGCCACAGTCATCAAGACAGTATGGTATTGGCACAAAGACAGAAATATAGATCAATGGAACAAAATAGAAAGCCCAGAGATAAATCCATGCACCTATGGACACCTTATCTTTAACAAAGGAGGCAAGAATATACAATGGAGAAAAGACAATCTCTTTAGCAATTGGTGCTGGGAAAACTGATCAACTACTTGTAAAAGAAAGAAACTAGAACAGTTTCTAACACCATACCAAAAAAAAAAATTCACAATGGATTAAAGATCTAAACATAAGACCAGAAACTATAAAATTCCTAGAGGAGAATGTAGGCAAAACACTCTCTGACATAAATCACAGCAGGATCCTTTATGACCCACCTCCCAGAATATTGGAAATAAGAGCAAAAATAAACAAATAAGACCTCATTAAAATTAAAAGCTTCTGCACAACGAAGGAAACTATAAGCAAGGTGAAAATACAGCCTTCAGAATGGGAGAAAATAATAGCAAACAAAGCAACTGATAAAGAATTAATCTCAAAAATATACAAGCAACTCCTATAGCTCAATTTCAGGAAAATAAACGACCAAATCAGAAAATGGGCCAAATATTTGAACAGACATTTCTCCAAAGGAGACATATAGATGGCTAACAAACACATGAAAAGATGCTCAACATCACTCATTATCAGAGAAATGCAAATCAAAACCACCATTTCATCTGACAAACAAAGCAACTGATAAAGAATTAATCTCAAAAATATACAAGCAACTCCTATAGCTCAATTTCAGGAAAATAAACGACCAAATCAGAAAATGGGCCAAATATTTGAACAGACATTTCTCCAAAGGAGACATATAGATGGCTAACAAACACATGAAAAGATGCTCAACATCACTCATTATCAGAGAAATGCAAATCAAAACCACCATTTCATGCTGGTCAGAATGGCTGCTATCTTAAAGTCCAGAAACAATAAATCCTGGAGAGGGTGCAGAGAAAAGGGGACCCTCTTACTCTGTTGGTGGGAATGGAGACTAACACAGCATCTATAGAGAACAGTGAAGAGATTCCTTAAAAACCTGGAAATAGAATTACTATTCAGTTCAGTTCAGTTCAGTCGCTCAGTCGTGTCCTACTGTTTGTGACCCCATGAATCGCAGCTAGCCAGGCTTCCCTGTCCATTACCAACTCCCGGAGTTCACTCAAACTCTTGTCCATTGAGTCGGTGATGCCATCCAGTCATCTCATCCTCTGTCATCCCCTTCTCCTCCTTCCCCCAATATCTCCCAGCATCAGGGTCTTTTCCAATGAGTCAACTCTTTGCATGAGGTGGCCAAAGTATTGGAGTTTCAGCTTTAGCATCAGTCCTTCTAATGAACACCCAGGACTGATCTCCTTTAGGATAGACTGGTTGGATCTCCTTGCAGTCCAAGGGACTCTCAAGAGTCTTCTCCAACACCACAGTTCAAAAGCATCAATTCTTCTGTGCTCAGCTTTCTTCACAGTCCAACTCTCACATCCATACATGCCCACTGGAAATACTATAGCCTTGACTAGAGGGACCTTTGTTGGAAAAGTAATGTCTCTGCTTTTAAATATGCTATCTAAGTTGGTCATAACTTTCCTTCCAAGGAGGAAGCATCTTTTAATTTCCATATGACCCAGCAATCCCACTGCTGGGCATACATGCTGAGGAATCCAGAAGTGAAAGAGACACGTCTACCCCAATGTTCATCGCAGCACTGTTTACAATAGCTAGGAAATGGAAGCAACCTAGATGCCCACAGGCAGATGAATGGATAAGAAAGCTGTGGTACATATACACAATGGAATATTACTCAGCTATCAAAAAGAATACATTTGAATCAGTTCTATTGAGGTGGATGAAACTGGAGCCTGTTATAAAGTGAAGTGAGTCAGAAAGAAAAACACCAATACAGTATATTAATGCATATTTATGGAATTTAGAAAGATGGTAATGATGATCCTATGTATGAGACAGCAAAAGAGACACAGATGTGAAGAACAGACTTTTGGACTCNACATTTGAATCAGTTCTATTGAGGTGGATGAAACTGGAGCCTGTTATAAAGTGAAGTGAGTCAGAAAGAAAAACACCAATACAGTATATTAATGCATATTTATGGAATTTAGAAAGATGGTAATGATGATCCTATGTATGAGACAGCAAAAGAGACACAGATGTGAAGAACAGACTTTTGGACTCTATGGGAGAAGGTGAGGGTAGGATGATTTGAGAGAATAACATTGAAACATATACATCACCATATGTGAAATAGATTGCCAGTCCAGGTTTCATACATGAGACAGGGTGCTCAAGGCTGATGTACTGGGATGACCCAGAGGGATGGGATGGGGTGGGAGGTGGGAGGGGGATTCAGGATGGGGAACACATGTACATCCATAGCTGAGTCATATGAATGTATGGCAAAAACCACTACAATATTGTAAAGTAATTAGCTTCCAGTTAAAATAAATAAATTAATTAAAAAATGAAGGTATTTGTTCTGTAATGTCAAGCATGGCTACATGGGCAGATAAAGGAATCATGGAGATCTCAGAGGAATTTGGGAATGGGGGAGCAGAGATACCATTCTCCTCTGGTTGGTGTTACTACTATAGGCAATAAATGGATTCTTATGATCCAGTATTCTGTATGTATACATGGATATATACAGTTTATTTCTATAGTAGACTAACTTGCTAGTTGGAAAGGAGAGTAAAATCTCAGGCCTTCACAGTTTCAGACTTAGCAGTTCCCTGCAGGCTGTACCCCACGTGTGTGTGTGTGTGTTAGTTGCTCAGTCCTGTCTGATTCTTTGCAACCCCATGGACTGAAGCCCACCAGGCTCTTTCTGTCCGTGGAATTCTCTAGGCAAAAATACTGGAGTGGGTTGCCATTTCCTACTCCAGGGGATCTTCCTGACCCAGGGCTCGAACTTGGGCCTCCTGCACTGGAGGTGGATTCTTGACTGTGTGAGCCACCAGGCAAGCCCTGTGCATTCCACACGGTCATCTCTGAAACGTACCCCTAACCAAGCCTTTCCTTCAGCAAGAATCTCACATGGCTCCCCAGCACCCTCTGCATTCAGTTCAAGTTCTTTGATTAAATCAAGTTCCTAAGGCCTATACTGCTTCTTGAATTCAGATCCCAGAGGAGCCCACCTTGGTCAGCAGGAGAACATCAATAAAGTCCAAAGTCTTGGTCTTCTCCTTGGCCTTGAGGAAGTCACCAATATCTTCCTTGGGGAGGGTGCAGCGCCGCTCCTGGATGACAGCACCTGTGAAGTCGTGCACCAGGCGGCAGGCCCTGCGGAAGCGCCACCCATCAGGGGTGAGGTAGTACAGGAAGTCCATGTGCAGGAAGATCTGCTGATATCGTTTTGCCACAAGGGCACTAAGCTCCAAGATGGCAGCGATATAGTCACTGGGCTTCCTACAGGATGAGAGCACGGAAATGCAACAATTTAAAATATCTGATGTCTGAAATAAACTTTGAACAGAACTCTCTTCTTCTCAAACACCTTCCATGGCTCTCTGGAAAGTCCAGGAGAAAGTTTTTATCCTCTTTGGTTTCAGAATGTTCTTAAGATATAAAGATACCCATGCCTCCATCCTTATCTCCAAGATGTCTCCTCACTATTGCACATACCGTGCTCCTCCTAGCCTCCTGGCCTTTATCAAACAGTTCTACCCACCTAAAAGGATTCTTCTCTTTCCCCTTCTTGTTCTTCAATGTGCAGATCTGACCCACCTCCTCCAAGAAGACCTTTCTGATTGTCCTGGTCAACCCTCCCTCACCCATCTACTCCTGTGGATCTGTGGCTCATGTTCCCCAGGCCCTTGGGTGAGACTCACTCCTGGCAATTGCTGTCGTAACTGAAGACGCATTTCTGCAGACTGTCCAGGGTCATGAGGCTGATATGTTCAAACATGTCCAGATGAGTGTGGCCCTCTGTGATCAGACGCTGCCACTTGGCCTGGACAGNTCACTCCTGGCAATTGCTGTCGTAACTGAAGACGCATTTCTGCAGACTGTCCAGGGTCATGAGGCTGATATGTTCAAACATGTCCAGATGAGTGTGGCCCTCTGTGATCAGACGCTGCCACTTGGCCTGGACAGAGAAGGGGACACAGCTGCGGCTGAGAACTGCCTCCTTGGTGCCCCTTCCTAACCCCAGATACCAAGATTCACTCCCTGGACTTTGTCTCCCAGTCCGAGGCACCCACCCCCAGGGAGGACCAGGCTCATGTAAGGGTGAAAACTGTTGCTATTAGGACATGAAGTCTCCATTACTGGGAGTCAGAAGATCTGGGTTTTGTAATCCTGATTCTACCCACTATACTTTATGTGCATGAGTGTGTGCTCAGTTACTCAGTCATGTCCGAATCTGTGTCTGATACTTTGGACTGTGGCCCCCCCAGTCTCCTGTGTCCTTGGGATTTTTCAGGCAGGAATAGTATAGTGGGTTGCCATTTTCTCTGCTAGGGGATGTTCCCAACCCAGGGAACAAACCCACATCTCCTGAGTCTCCAGCATTGCAGGCCGATTCTTTACCTGTCCAGCCCATACTTTGTCCACCATTGGTCAACTTTTCATAAAGTGAGTGCTGACAAATGTTAGGTTTCATCATTTTCCTTGTTATAAGTTGATTAGGAACATGACCCCTATGTTAATAGAGATAGTCCTCCATGGGCCCTGAGTACTCCTGCACTTTTTTTTTTTTTTTTTGGTTTTGCCAAAAAATTCTAAGACCCCAATGTTCTTTACCTGGGCCATTTCTCAGAGTTGTGTTTGTACCAAACAACCTTGAGAAGTGAGGTAATGTGTCCCCCCAGAAAATATCAAGCTTGCTTCTAACGGCTATGACTGTCACAGAGTTCCTAAAACTAATATTCCCTCCCCTGTGATATAACATGCTATATGAGTAGACATCCATAGAAGCCCACCTGTGTTATTTGTATGAGATTTGGTGACTTGGAAGAAGAACGCAAACCAACAAGAAGCACATGCTGTTTGCTGTGCCAAGAGTAATAAACTGTCCTTTGTCTGTGACTTGGGCGTCTCATGTATTCTGGCAGAATCTGAGAAACAGTGACAAGCTCCCTTATCGGCTTGCAAGGGTGAAAAAAAATCACAGGCACGTCACAAAAGCCTGTGCTCCAGTTCTTTACTTTCCCATGTATATATCAAAACCCTTTGCAATGTAATTTTTCAGTAGCTCTACTTGGAGGTGGAGCCTCTTTCACCATCCCTTGATTCTGAGCTGGCCTTGGACTTTCTTTGGTCAACAGACTGTGGTGAAAATGATGAGGTGATCATTCCAAACCTAGACCCCAAGGGGCACTGCAGCTTCCTCTCAGTCGTTTCATACCTTGACTCTACCGTGTGGACCAGCCTGAGATGCCTTTTGAAGGGAGAGAATCACATGAAAGCAAGTCTGTTTACCCCACCCGAGGTCATGCTAGATCAGCTTACAGCCAGCCAAGCTTCAAACCTGTGAGAGGACTGACCCCAGACCCCAGACCAGCAGTGCTTCCTATCTATATGGTCAGGCCACCCAAGACAGCTGTCCTCTTGTTCTCTGTACACCCCATGCTTGCCCAGTCCCTGCTTCACCTGCACCTTATTCACATTTCCTCTTACTCATGGAGCCTAATCAGTAAATGCTGACATACTTGCTCTCAGCCACAGACACACATGATGGGATATCACTCCTGGACTTTGCTTCAGACACATACGATCCCCTTAGCCATTAAACCACTGATGTATGTCTGTGTTATTGACTCCAGCTCTTTCTTCAGTCTTGAGTCTTGCAGTGCTGCAGGGTACAGTCCAACATGACCAGACCCTCAGCTGATCACTGGTACATGAGTGGCCCCATCCACATCCAGAGAAACCACCCAACTGATTCACAGTCCTGCTGTAAGTACTAAACCCTTATTGTTTTCAAATGATTCATCACTCAAAAATAACTACTCCCTGATATTCATATTCATTATTATCATCAAATATGTCTCAAGATTCTAAGGCCTTCTGTGAAGGTAAAACAGAAGTGAACACCTTCTGAGCATCTACTATGTGCCAGGGACGTGGCTCCATTATGATATCCTGAAAGTGAAAGTCATTCAGTTATGTACTGACTCTTTGTGACGCCATGGACTGTAGCCTGCCAGGCTCCCCTGTACATGGAATTCTCCAAGCAGGAACATTGGAGAATGGCAACACTTGGTTGCCATTTCCTTCTCCAAGGGATCTTCCTGACCCAGGGATTGAACCCAGGTCTCCTGCATTGCAGGCAGATTCTTTACCATCTGGGCCACCAGGGAAGCTCAGCTTGCAGGATATCTTGACCACTCTGCAAAGCAGAGACCATACTACACTCTTTATATAGCCAAGGACACTGGACTCTAGCCAATCAGAAGAGGGAGAAATCCAGACAAGACATCTCTGAGTCCCTGTTGTCCCCAAGACTCCAGCTGGGACCCTGGGTTCAAGAGACTCACATGCATGATGTCTGCACTCTTGGTGAAAATCTTCATATAGGGCTTCAGGATGTTGAAGTGGAAGGCGGGTGTCAGCATGCGACGGTGGCTGCTCCACTTGTCACCAGCACTCAGCAGGAGCCCATCCCCTAGCAGAGACAGCCGCAGGAAGTGAGCAAAGAAAGAAGCTTCCCCTGGGTCTCCAAGGTCATCCCCAACCCCCTTCACTCACAGTTACTCACCCAGCCAAGGCTTCAGAAAGTTGTAGAAGACCACATTCTTGGGTGCGATGGCAGCTGATATGAATGAGGACCATCAGGGACCAAGGAGAGGGGAAGGGGAGGGTCTTTTGGTGGGGAGTGGAGGCTCCCAGCCAGGAATCTGCATTCCCCCTCCAAGCCCAACATAGCAGAACAGGACCGAGAGCACAGGAAGCTGGGAGGGGAGAGGAAACCAGACCAGGCCACAGCACAGAACAGAGCAAAGGCAGAGCCTATAGACAGAATGTGCTTAGACACACCCCAACCTGACACACGACTGGACACTGCATCTTCTACCTCCCAAGCATAGTCCATCACTTTACAAAGCACCTTTACGGGGACCTAGGACACCACGTCTGCCCCAGCACTGACCCCTTCTGAGACATCTGACATGGTCCCATGTCTTAACAAGTCCTAACAAGGCCACACCACGAATGACACAACATGACAGGACAGAATGCTTTGCCATGGGCCTGGAGACAGTCTAACATGACCTCAGTGTGCCCCAGGTGGACTCCAGAGAGGACTTGAATACACCGATGACACAGACCTGAACCAGGCAAAACTCAAACATATCCTAAGCATCAGACAAGATTCACATAAGGTCTCAGGCATTTCTCAGAGTGATCCTGGAGTTCCAGACCTCAGACAAACATCCAGAAGTGACCAACTGGAGAACCAGGCAATCTCTAACAGCATCTCAGACAAGAAGCAGAGAGGCTCCAAGATGCCTCAAATGTCCTTGGCCAGAGATGAGCTCTAGACATGACTGAGAACATCTCTGAGCTCAGATTTAAACATATACCAGGTATCACTAGGTATAACACTAACTGTAACCAGAATCTACGTAGAAACATAAATCTGATCAGACGCGGCCATTCAGCAGACATTGCACAGATGTGACTGCAGAGCATGCAGCTGGGATTCTGCAGTGGGAGACAGTGGCATCTTTGCCATGACCCCCTCTGCCTGCATCCTGGTCACTTGTACAACTAGAGGCAACACAGAGACCATGGCGATGGGCAAGCTATGGCCAGGGAGGCGTCTACCTGGAGCAAAGAGCACAGGCTTGATGCAAGTGGGGTGGAAGATGCGGATGATCGCGTGCCAGGGCCCCACCCACCAGCAGCACGCATCTCCATAGGTGCTGGCCAGGCCCTGTGTGTACAGGAGACCTTCCTCTGAGCTCTGAATCTGGAGAGGAACAAATAGGACCTAATTCATACTCTTCTAGGCTGCCAGAGGGAAGGAACTGCAGGGCAGTGATCCAGAGCTGGGACGATGAATCACCTCCAGCAGCTGCTCCTCTGTCCTCAGTCTCCTGCCACCCTCTGTCCCCTTATCCTCCATATGTGATAACTGGGGTCCCTTGAATTTAGGGACAGGAAGGGTCTTTCCCTGTTTGGATCCCAAACACCATGTTCCCCTGACTTCTCTTCCATCCCCATATTCCTGATAAGGAGACTGAGGCTCTGAACGATGGAGTCTGTTGCCCACATTCTCTCAGAAAATAAACCTGAGACATGTGCCAACATCTGTCTGAACCCAGGGTCTGTGTTCTTAACCATCAAATCACTCTGAGCCTCAAAACAGCAGCTTAGAGGACCCTTAAACCACCTCCAAGACTGGGTACTCAGAGGTTCAGGGACACAGGAATGGGCCCTATGACACAGGCTAGGGAAATTAAAGGAAATCCTGTGTCTTTTCCTGAAAATGTTGTCAATGAGCTCACTTTTCCATGGGGGTTGAGCTTGTTGGATTCAGTTTCACCAAGATGATAGGAAAGTCACCACAGAGGAACAGAAAACTAAACAATGAAAACAGATTTCTTATGACATTATATAGACATGGATAGATCTGGGTCTGAAGATACCCCTCCTTGGATTTCATATAGTCACTTGATTCCTTTTCTTTCCATACATCACGCAGCATGGCATTTCTGCCATTAACAGCTGAAGGAGACTTCAGCAGCCAGAGAGAGCCAGGGCCCTTCTCATGTTCACTCTGCATTCTCGGGTCTGAATCCAGGTTTCTGTTACATGCTGCCTGTTCCCCTGCGTGCCTGGTCATCTGTCTGTGGATGGGAAGGGCAGGGGACAAAGGAAGAGAGCCAGGTTGGGGTGGGGTCTCCTCAGGGAGATTCCTGGCAACTGGAGAAGGAGGGCACTGACCTAGAAGTGGACCAGCTCCAAGACAGGGGAAAAGAAAGTGACCCACCCACCAGAGAGGGGGATGTCGTGGGAACAGCAACTTATATGTACACCAGCCATATGCCGTCATTGCTCAGCACGTGGGGGTAGGTGGGGGCTGAGAGCAGGTCTGGCAGGGGACCTGGGATGTTATGGATGCCCATACATCACTCCATACTCTGTTTTAAAAACTTTCTGCTCATTGTTCTGGACCCAGTTCCAACTCCTCCTCCAGGAAGCCTTCCAGCATGCCCCAGAAGAGAACCTTGCGTCTTCTCTGGGTTTGCAGAGCTCATTTCCCTCTGGCCCATTCCTGACCGCACCAGGTCACAGATCTCTCTGCCTGAATCTGAATCTTCACGTCCTGTCTTTTACCCAGGAAACCAGGGTGGGGTGTAAATGGCAGTGAGAGGAAGGAGGAGGCTGTGAGATGACGGTGATCAATACATGAAGGAAAGAGGAAGATGGCAGGGAGAGGAGGGGAAGGGGGTTGGGGTCCTGTAGGGGCCACGTGGAAGCTTGCAGGGGTGGGGCTGGAAGCCCGGTGTGTCATGGCACCCACCACCACCAGCTCTGCCTGGGTACCTGAGGCACTGGCAAAAGTCCGGATCAAGTCAGGGTGGCAGAAAATGACCAGGGGGATGATGGGGCCCATCCACATCAAGTAACCCTGAGGGTAGATGGTCACCAGCTGAGTTACTTTGCTCAAGCCCTGCTCCGTGGGGGGGACCTGTAAGCAAGGTAAGGGCCATCACTTCACAGAAGGAGAGTCCACTGAGGTGGACAGAGTGTGGGATCCTGCACAGATGGAGGGAATCTCTGCTTCCTCCTTCCTGTTGGGGGAAGGAGGGACCTGGAGGCTGTCCAAGTCCCAAGGGTCTATCCCAGGGCACAGGGAGAAGACAGGCTCTCTGCCCACAGGGAGGCAGATCTTGGCTTGAGAAGATGCATTTTTCTTGTCCTGGGAGACAAGAAAAGAGATCCTCAGTGGGCAGCTTTGTGGGTAGCAGGGTGACTGGGCTTTAGTCCAGCATCCTCCCATGTTTTTCCTGCTCCGCCAGGCTTCTGATTTCTTGCATGGCAAGGGTTCTGCAGACCTCTGACCTTATAGCCCTGGCCATCCCCCAGGGACAACATGAACTCTGCCTATTAACCAAAGGAGGAACATGGTCTTCACTGCTCAGGCTCGATGGAGAGTACATCCTGTCTGTTTCTCTGAGAGTTATGGGCATGCCTTTCAATTGTGCCATTTGCAAAAGAAGAAACTGATGCCATATCCCCTCAAAGGGGAAGAAGTGCAGGTTGCCTCCTAGCGAAGCACCCTCTCCCTCACAATGCTCCATTCAGACCTGACAAATACCTTCAGGTACTCTAGGCAGGTGACATAAAACACTTTCACCTTTGTGACTTTCTCCCCTCTCCCAAGGCCCTAAGGTGAGGATTCAAAGCGCTAGATGAGACTGGCCCAGAGAGGCAGCGTGGTTCAGCTGAAGTCACACAGAAGAGTGACTGAACCGGTCCCCACAGCCAAGCCCTTGGAGGCAGAGAAGGCAGAACTGGAGAACTTTGTAACATTCCTGCTGATTCCAGGGCTCGCTGAGACCGTTTGAAGATCTGGAACCTCAGCAAATCTTCGCAGTGAGCTTTGGACACCCTCCGCTGTGAACTTTGCCTTAATGAATAGCAATTGCAATAAGCCCTCCCCCAAGTTGTAGTTCTCATCCCAGGCATGAAAGGAGAAGTTGTCTGGGAGATTGGGGGAGCTGTTATAATCCCTTTGATCTTGACTGAGGGAGATGATGGCAAGTTGATCACCTCAGTCATCAAGCATTTATTTTGAGCGCTTACATTGTTCCAGTCCTGGTCTGGGCACTGTAGTGTCTGCTCCCCCAAACTATCATCAAATTAGGAAGTGGTTACTAAGTAATTGGATGATCACCCATTTCATTAATCATGAGTAGGGTCAAGTCATAAGTATCAGTCTGGGGCACAAGCTAGGAAGGTGTGGAGGTGGGGTAGGTCTAAGAAGTCTTCTGAAAGAGGAAGTGAGTAGCTGACTTTATCTAGATTGGGGAACAGGCCCATTGGGACATCTTCGGGGGAGGGATGAGAGTTAAATTAGAGGAAGTGGTCCTGGAAAGGGGCGGAGGTGGGCAGCTGTGCTCCTGTAGGTGGGAATGGGGAGGTGGTAATTATTTCCCTTAGGAAAGCTGTGGCTGAGAACAAGACACAAGGATATGGGCCCTGTGCAGAGCAGACGCTGGACGGTGAATCTTATCAGGTGCATAATGTGTGGCAGTCAGGCAGGGAATGGACCCCAAAGCAGGCTAGGACTAGAAGGACAGGATGTGGAGAATGTCTCGATGGCCGAGTAGAGGAATGAATAAGTGAGGGAAGAGGAGGTTCCTTGGCTTCCCTGTCTTCTCTGCTGTCCTAGACTCCAGCCCAAACCTGAGCCGCGTTCCTGACCTCCCAGGACGTCCATCTACCTTGACTTCCCAGACTCAATCTGTTGCCCACACTTACCAGGCCCAGGTGACCCAAGAACCAGTTACGTTTTGGGGGCTGCGGGAAACATCGGAGGCGGCGAGAGTTGTTGTAGGAGGTGTAGGTCCAGGCCAAGACATGGGCCAGGAGCCAGGAGGCCCCTACCACCAGCAGCAGCAGCCACGGGGAGGCTGCCACTGGCCCGAGTCCCAGCCAGGACAGGCTCAGCTCCAGCATCCTGTGGTCAGATGGGGTTCAGGGTGGTGAGTCCTGAGGATGAAGGAAGAGACAGTGATGGCGAGCTGTGAGGCAGAGACAGAAAGAAGGAGAGGAGCAAGGGAATGAGGGGCAGGGATAGGGAAGAAGGGCTCAGAGACAGACAGACAGGGACTGGGAGAGGGGAGGGAGAAACAGAAATTTAGAGGAAGAGGAAGAGACAGAGACAGAGACAGACAGACAAACACACACACACACTGGTATCCGCTCATCTCCCAGGTCATCTCATTCCCTGGAGCCACCCTGCCTTGGGCACCTGCCTTCTCCACCTCGGGCCAGAACCCTCAGCCTCTCACCTTCTGTGTGGGCTGGCCTGTGGCACACAACTTCTTCTGCCCTCCTCCTGGGATGGCTGGGTCTGACCCCAGATCTAGAGGAAGCTGCCAGGGGCCGGGCTAAACCAGCCAATCCCCACAGCTTCCTTACTTCCTCCCCACCCGGCAGCTGTCTGGATACAGGGTGGGGGGAGGGGGAGCTGCCTGTGAATCAGCTCAGGATCTGCCCTCCTGTGTGGACACTGGCTCCTCTGGACTCAGTACCTCTCACGTGAGCAAGTTGTGGTGCAGACAAAGGTGACTCTGGGCCTCCAGGTTCACAGCCACCCCTGCACTTCCAAGGCCAGTGTGTGGCAGGCAAAAGCATGCATAAGAGGCCAGGGCAAAGCTTTCTGCAGCTCCTCTCTACACATGGGCCAGGAAGCCTTCACACACCATTTCCAGGCCTGGAATCAAGAAGCTCAGAACTGTTAAAATTCTGGCTTTTGGGGTCACACACAGCCTGGCAGGAGTTCAGGTTGTGTCTCCAAGCAGCCCAGGGTATGAGGTGAGACATGACTGCTGCAGAACAGGAACAGAGAAACCTGCTTGACTGGGGATTACCTGCATCAGACTCAGAAGATAAAGGGCCCATTTGGAAGAGGGCTCCTGGAAGCTGCGAGGGGCTTAGAGAGAGCAGGGTCCACACGGGGGAGGGCAGAGCTGGGAGTGTTCTGCCCTGCCCTTGCTCTGATTGTGGGCTATGTGTACCCTCTGTGGGCTCAGTCTTCCCATCTGGGAATGGGATGTTGGATAAGACCCTGAGAGGGGGACCGAGAAGGGTTCTACAGGAAGATGGTAAGGATCAAGAGTGCCCAAAAAGATGGAATGAAGGAAAAGGGCTAGCTACTACTACTTGTGCTAGTGTATGTTGTGGAGCCCTATGCCAAGGTCACAGGACAAAAAGCTCTGCAAATGACCAAGTCCCATAGCAACTGTTGCCATGAACCTCTGGACCTAAACTGACCTGTTTCCTGACACCATGTTAGGTAAAATACCCACCCTATAACAACCCAGTCCAGCATTCTTGCCTGAGAAATCCATGGACAAGAGAAACCTGGCGGGCTACATTCCACGGGGTTACAAAGAGTCAGACGCAACTGAATACACACATAGCATCCTAACCGATCGCCTAATACCACCATTGCAGTAGGAATTTTCTCTGTCTTGAGGCTATAAAAATTGGCTACTAGCCTGTGAAAGGGTTCAGCTGTCCCTTGAGCCTGCCTGCCGTTCTAAAAACATCTCCTATTCTAATAAAATATTCTCCTCTCATTCTGCCTCATGTCTGGAAATTCTTTTCCAGCCTATACACAGACCACGACATGTGCCAGTAGCCCACATATNACACATGGGCCAGGAAGCCTTCACACACCATTTCCAGGCCTGGAATCAAGAAGCTCAGAACTGTTAAAATTCTGGCTTTTGGGGTCACACACAGCCTGGCAGGAGTTCAGGTTGTGTCTCCAAGCAGCCCAGGGTATGAGGTGAGACATGACTGCTGCAGAACAGGAACAGAGAAACCTGCTTGACTGGGGATTACCTGCATCAGACTCAGAAGATAAAGGGCCCATTTGGAAGAGGGCTCCTGGAAGCTGCGAGGGGCTTAGAGAGAGCAGGGTCCACACGGGGGAGGGCAGAGCTGGGAGTGTTCTGCCCTGCCCTTGCTCTGATTGTGGGCTATGTGTACCCTCTGTGGGCTCAGTCTTCCCATCTGGGAATGGGATGTTGGATAAGACCCTGAGAGGGGGACCGAGAAGGGTTCTACAGGAAGATGGTAAGGATCAAGAGTGCCCAAAAAGATGGAATGAAGGAAAAGGGCTAGCTACTACTACTTGTGCTAGTGTATGTTGTGGAGCCCTATGCCAAGGTCACAGGACAAAAAGCTCTGCAAATGACCAAGTCCCATAGCAACTGTTGCCATGAACCTCTGGACCTAAACTGACCTGTTTCCTGACACCATGTTAGGTAAAATACCCACCCTATAACAACCCAGTCCAGCATTCTTGCCTGAGAAATCCATGGACAAGAGAAACCTGGCGGGCTACATTCCACGGGGTTACAAAGAGTCAGACGCAACTGAATACACACATAGCATCCTAACCGATCGCCTAATACCACCATTGCAGTAGGAATTTTCTCTGTCTTGAGGCTATAAAAATTGGCTACTAGCCTGTGAAAGGGTTCAGCTGTCCCTTGAGCCTGCCTGCCGTTCTAAAAACATCTCCTATTCTAATAAAATATTCTCCTCTCATTCTGCCTCATGTCTGGAAATTCTTTTCCAGCCTATACACAGACCACGACATGTGCCAGTAGCCCACATATAGTAAGTCTACTCTGTGTAGACAATTGTATGTAAAGATTGCCTACTCTGTGCTGGGTACCTCAAAAAGCATGCTTACAGGGGTCAGAAATTCTACATAAAGCAGGCCTACTATGTGTCAGATGCTCTACGTAAAGTGCATCTACTGTGCCATGTACTCTGTATAAATCTTGTCTAGTGTATGCCAGGTGTTGTACACAAAGCATGCCCACTATGAGTTTGGTCATCTTCGTAAAGCACATCCACTGTGTGCAGGTTGCTCTATGTAAATATACCTACTGTGTGCCACATGACTTACATAAAGCATATCTGCTGTGTGTCAACTGCTCTAAATAAAATAAACCTATTCTGTGCAAAGTACTTACGTAAAGCATATTGACTATGTGGCCTTCCCAGCTGGGTCTAGTGGTAAAGAACTCACCTGCCAATGCAGGAGACTTACAATACATGAGTTCAGCCCCTGGATCAGGAAGATTCCCTGGAGGAGGGCATGGCAACCCACTCCAGTATTCTTGCCCGGAGAATCCCAAGGACCGGGGAGCCTGGCGGGCTATGGTCCAAAGGGTTGCAAAGAGTCAGACATGACTGAAGCGACTTAGCACAGACACGTGCATATTGATTATATGCTAGATATTCTACAAAAAGTGTACTTACTATATGCTGGGTTATTGTTTAGTCTTTAAGTCATGTTCGACTCTTTCGCAACCCCAAGGACTGTAGCCCACCAGGGATTTCAGTCCGTGGGATTTCTCAGGCAAGAATACTGGAATGGGTTACCATTTCCTTCTCCAGGGAATCTTCCTGACTCCAAGGATCGAACCAGCATCTCCTGCTTTGGTAGGTAGATTCTTTACCACTGAGTCACCTGGGAAGCTCACTACACACTGGGTACTCTGAACAAATCCTATCTATCATATCCAGTGTATTCTACGTAAAGTATGCCTGTTGAATGCCTGACATAATACACAAAGAACATCAACTATGTGCTGGGTCCTCTAAAAGAATCATGCCTACTATGTGCCAGGTACTGTATATAAAATATTCGTGCTATGAGTCAGGTGCTCTACACAAAGTACACCTGCTGTGTGCCAGAAGTTCTGTCAGCAAGATAATATATCATCCTTCCCTCAGTGCTCTGGGCCAGCACCCTGAGATCAGGCAGAGACCCAAGTGATGACAAGTGGGGAGATACTTATGAACGGAAGGGCAAACTGAGGCTCAAAGAGGACAAGCCTCTAGCCTAAGTTGCAGAACTGGAAGGAACCCATGTCTGTCATATCACCAGGCCTGTCTTTCCCCTCTGCCATGCTGCTCCACCCTCATTCACAAGGGACAATGCCCTGTTAATCCAGGGATACTTATAAAGATGTAATCTCAGGCAAAGTGGTGACCCCAATGGGGAGATACCTTGAGGTCTTTGTATCATCACATAGATCATACAGCCATATTCAGGATGCACCACCCAAAGGATCTTCAATGAATGCACCACCTCTTCCTGGCCCTGTGGGGTGGTCTCTGGTGAGAGAAAACTTGAAGGATGGGGCTCCTGGCAGAGCTACTGATCAGGAAAATAGTGTGGGGAGGAAGGAGTCCCAACACTGGTAGGATGCTGGGGAGACCCTAAACCTCCTCCCCCAACACAGGCCAGGGGATTAAGTGGAAGATCCTAAAACTGTCAGTGGGGTGGGGTGCACCCTGCCCCCAGAATTTCCTGTCCCTCCGTAGATTTCACCTCCTGACAGTTCCATTCACATCAGGGTCAGGCAGGCAAAGCCAGAATATGATAAACCAAGCAGCATCCTGGGACGCTGTGCTCAGAGTCCCCAGTGCTCAGAGGAGTCAGCTCACTGTGGACCTACTGTGTGCTGGGACTAGGCAGGCAGCCTAGAGTAGCAATTGTAGCCACCACACCAGCATTTGCCAACATAAGCCACTGAAGCTGTTTTAAGAGCCTTCCCTGGGTAGGGAAGACCCCTGGAGAAGGGACTGGCTGCCCACTCCAGTATTTTTGCCTTGAGAATTCCATGGACGGAGGATCCTGGTGGTCTACAGTCCATAGTGTTGTAAAGAGTTGGACACAACTGAGAGGCTAACAGACACACACAAGTATATTAACTTTTTCACTTTATCCAGTTGAGGAAACTGAGACTTGAAAATCATGTGAGTGACTCACACACAACCATACAGCTGGGGGAACCACGCTCTGCCCCAGGCTTCCCAGTGGGTACTCTGAACCACTAAGCTCTGCCTCTTCCATATCTGTAAACGGGCATTTCATTAGCACCACTTTCCAAGATGGTGGAACTCACTGAACGAGACAACACAGGTAAAGCACATAGGATGGAGGAAGGGCTCAATAAAGGAAGTCATTATTGCTCTTGTCATTGTTTTTGTTGTAATCATCCGACAGCCCTGCAAGATCAATTCTGTTTTTACAGAAGAGGAGCTGGAGATCTCAGAGAGGTGAAGCAACTTGCTCCGCCTCACCAGCAATTAGGTAAATGTGACAGGTCGGGTGACAGCAAAGCCTGGCACATAGCACCTACTCAGTAAATATCTGGGGAAGAAATATTTTTGAACTATGGTTGGTTGAATCAGTGAATGCAGAATCCACAGATACAGAAGGTTCCCTGTATTTGTCTTTCTCTAACATGCAGAAAACAAAGATCATGGCATCCGGTCCCATCACTCCCTGGGAAATAGATGGAGAAACAGTGGAAACAGTGTTAGACTTTATTTTGGGGGGCTCCAAAATCACTGCAGATGGTGACTGCAGCCATGAAACCAAAAGATGCTTACTCCTTGGAAGAAAAATTATGACTAACCTAGATAGCATATTCAAAAGCAGAGACATTACTTTGCCGACTAATGTCTGTCTAGTCAGGGCTATGATTTTTCGGTAGTCATGTATGGATGTGAGAGTTGGACTGTGAAGAAGGCTGAGCACCGAAGAATTGATGCTTTTGAACTGTGGTGTTGGAGAAGACTCTTGAGAGTCCCTTGGACTGCAAGGAGATCCAACCAGTCCATTCTGAAGGAGATCAGCCCTGGGATTTCTTTGGAAGGAATGATGCTGAAGCTGAAACTCCAGTACTTTGGCCACCTCATGCGAAGAGTTGACTCACTGGAAAAGACTCTGATGCTGGGAGGGATTGGGGGCAGGAGGAGAAGGGGACGACAGAGGATGAGATGGCTGGATGGCATCACTGACTCGATGGACGCAAGTCTAAGTGAACTCCGGGAGTTGGTGATGGACAGGGAGGCCTGGCGTGCTGCGATTCATGGGGCTGCAAAGAGTCGGACAGGACTGAGCGACTGAACTGAACTGAACATTTAATTTAGCAAATGCCCTCACATTGTTCCATCCACGTTGTCACAAAGGAGCAAGCTTTCATCTTTCTCATGACTGAATAGTATTCTAATGTGTACCATATTTTCTTCATCCATTGATGGAGAGTTAGGCTGTTTCCATATCTTGTCTGTTGTGAATAATGCTTCAGTGAGGATGGGAGTGCAGATATATCTAATAGATACTAATTTCAATTTTGCTGGCTTATATGGTAATTTTATTTTTAAGTCTTTAAAGAATCTCCATACTGTTTTTCATAGACGTACATGCAACTTACAATATCTATCATTTAAGTATAAGATTTCCAGTTTCTCCCCACACTCATTGGCCCCTGGTACTGTCACTCAGTTCTTCCCCCAGCCATTATTACAGGTATGCATTGATACATTCCTGTGATCTTTGCATTTCCTAATGATGAATGATGTTGAACAGCTTTTCATGTGCCTATTGGTCATCCATATATCTTCTGTGCTAAAGTGTCTATTCAAATCTTTTGCCCATTTTTAGTTTAAAAAATTCTTAATTAAATTTTTTATTGGAGTATAATTGATTTACAGTGTTGTATTTAGTTACAAATGCACACCAAAACGAATCAGTTGTACATATATCCACTCTTCTGTAGATCCTTTGCCCAGATAAGCCATTACAGGGTATTGAGTAGAATTCCCTATGCTTGGCCATTAATTTTGGGTCTTCTGATTATTGTATTTTGCATAAAGATTCTTCATGAGATATGTAATTTGCAGATGTTTTTTTCCTAGTGTATGGCTTGTCTTTGTTATGCCCGTAGTCCGAGTCCCCAAAACTGAGAGAATAAGACATCCACAGCAATGCACAAGCAAAAAGGGGTTTATTGCTAGCTCGAGCTAGGGCCCATGTCGCGTCCAGCACAGTGGAGTCGAACAAGAGCCCCGAGCCCTGAATTACAGCAGTATTTATAGGTTTAGAACAAAGACAGGGAGTTAACAAGGGCGGACTGGTTGCAAGGGTGTTTTGGCATCTATTAATTGGCTAAATTTTTGCGCGTGTGGGCTTGCTTAGGGGACTTTTCGTGTTATCTGCGAGCCTGGGAATATGCTGACTGGCTGAGCCCCAAGGTCGGGGGCAGGATGATCTCAGTTCCTTCTGGGCAGTGACCCAGTTTTTCCCGTGATTGTAGCTCTGGCCTACTTTAGTCCTTGAAGCCTGTCATGACTTCTGTCAGGTCTTGACATTATCTTAAGTTTCTTTCACAGAGAAACATTCAGAAATTTTATAATGTCCAATTTTTTTCTTTTTATCTGTACTTGTGCTGTGCTGTGCTTAGTCACTCAGTCATGTCCAACTCTTTGCGACCCAATGGACTGCAGCCTGCCATCCATGGGATTGTCCAGGCAAGAATATGGAGTGGGTTACTATGCCCTCCTCCAGATGTGATTATGCTTATGGTACTAAATATAAGAACTCCTTGTCTAACCTGAGGCCACAAAGATACCCTTATATATTTTCTTCTAAAAGTTAGTTATACAATTTTATGTTCTTATGTTTTTAGTTCCGTTAAGTTTTATGTAAGGTGTGAGGTATGTGTTGATGTTTTTATTTTACATGTGGATGTCCAATTTTTCTAGTACTATTTGTTGAAAAGACTATCATTTGCACATTGACTTGCCCTGCATTTTTTTTTTTTTTAAACAGAAATACAGACGGGAGTCTCCTTAAAGGCTCCACCTGATTCGGACGAAGAGGGACTGAATCAAGTCCCTCTTCCAGATAGACGTCCTGGGCGTCCCCAGGTTTCGTCATGAACCTGTCACCCAGACAGGAACCAGAAAACTGAAGGAAGCCGCGGCGAACCAACCAACAACAATAATGACTGACAACAAAGCAACAATTAGTAGGGACACACAAAGCCAAAGCTCGAGCGTACCTCCGAAACCTGATGCCTGGGGGCCTGGGGCCGAACGGAGATCCCAGACGAGCCCCCAAATGTTGAACCGCAAGGTTCTGCCCTGGAGTCCGTCGCCCAAGACCACCAAGACACAGGATCGATGCAAATAGCAAGAGGATTTATTGAACCGGCGCGCCAGGGTTCTGTCCTCCTTAAGCAAGGAGTGAACCCCGATGACAGTTACAGAACAGTTTTTAAGCACAAAAAACCACATTGGGCAGGGAGGTATAGATATATCATGATTGGTCACAATACTGCTGACCTTTACAAGGATAGGCTCGTGAGGGTCTGGGGATATAATTCTGCGGATAACACACAGTTTACACAACTTGTTTTTCTGACTCTCTGGAAAGTCAAACCTTCCAGGTCAGGGTCTGTAAGCCTCCAGGTCAGGGTCTGTGAGTCACAAATAACAGAGATAACCTTTCAGTTGGTCTGGAAAATCCCTAAATCTTACAGGTTACTTCCTCACACTTTCATTTTATCCAGGACTCTGGCAAATATCACCCATTCTGACAAATCCTTGTTAGCAACTCTAAATTATCATCTCCTTGCATCGTTCCTCATCCATTTACTGTTTTATTGTTTTTTCACGGCATTATTATTACCTAATATTCTACTTTGTGTTCATTTTTTTTTTTCTTACCTGGCAGCTATAGAAGGATGTAGATTCCATAAAGTCAGGAACTTTATTTTCTGTCTTACTCCAATACCTAGAATGGTACCTGGTATCAACCTAGAATGACAGGCACTCATAAAAATGTTTGGAAGAGTACAAGATTAACCAGTCAGTCTGAACTGCCTGTATGGGATTTGCATTATTCTTTGGTCTATCCCTAATTGGCCCAGCTAGCCTACGCCATATCAGAGGTGAGACACTAACTGGGAAACATTCTCTGCCTCTTAATCTTAACTGTTAGAGATCAGTCATTATAGTGTAAAGAATCTTTGACTTCAGCAACTTTAATTCTATTTCCCTAATTCTTTCCTTTTTAATTGATCTTGTACTAATGTAGGCAATCTAGGGGCACCTGAAAATGTGCTCTGGGGATATCTTTCATTAAAGATGTTATGAGCCTGGCTGGAATGATGTTGTGTAGCTTTCTTTCCCTAATTTAAGGAAAGAAAACATTTACCTTACTTTGGGAGATTATATACTACTTTTCAAAAAATGGATTATGGTTATTCATTCTCACATTCCCTGGGCTGAGTCGTGGCATTAAATTTATCCTGGTCTCTTGCAACAAAGGAAAGTTATGACCAACCTAGATAGCATATTCAAAAGCAGAGACATTACTTTGCCAACAAAGGTCCGTCTAGTCAAGGCTATGGTTTTTCCAGTGGTCATGTATGGATGTGAGAGTTGGACTGTGAAGAAAGCTAAGTGCCAAAGAATTGACGCTTTTGAACTGTGGTGTTGGAGAAGACTCTTGAGAGTCCCTTGGACTGCAAGGAGATCCAACCAGTCCATTCTGAAGGAAATCAGCCCTGGGATTTTTTGGAGGGAATGATGCTGAAGCTGAAACTCCAGTACTTTGGCCACCTCATGCAAAGAGTTGACTCACTGGAAAAGACCCTGATGCTGGGAGGGATTGGGGGCAGGAGGAGAAGGGGACGACCGAGGATGAGATGGCTGGATGGCATCACTGACTCGATGGACATGAGTTTGAGCAACCTTTGGGAGTTGGTGATGGACAGGGAGGCCTGGCATGCTGCAGTTCATGGGGTTACAAAGAGTCGGACAGGACTGAGCAACTGAACTGAACTGATCTTGCAACAAAATGCAAACTAACCATAATGTTGTTATTAACTTATGCTGCTTTTACTGCTGCTCCCTGTAAAGGCTAACCCTGAGTGGTAGACATTAAAGCACCATAAGGTTTAAACACACACACACACACAGAGAGACACACAGACACACACACACACACATGCCCCACCCTCACTTCTAAGGATTCTGATCTAATTAGTGTGGGGGTGAACTCAGGTGTGGGCATTTTTAAAGCTCTATCCACTGATTCTAGCATGTCATCAAGATGGTAGGCCGACAGTCTAGCTCATGGATGAATTAGAGAAATATATAACGCAGCTGAAACCCGGGGAGGTGCAAGCAGGTACGGCTGCAACTATGAGAACAAGCTGGAATGAGAAGAGGAGTTTCAGAAAACAACAGACCATAAAACAGTTGCTTATGTGGAGATCACTGACACACTCATCAATCATAGAATGCTTGGGGTCTAGTTGTCGAAGACTGAAAACACTAGTTTGCGTCAGTCCAGAAGAAAGTCATAGGCTTCTATTTTTATGTTTTAAACACTTCTTGGTTTTCACCTCTTATTGTTAAATGGCCCATATTCCAATTTCAATGTCTTGGTTTCTGTGAGGGTTCTGGCATCTCCTCCTGCTTTGAAAAGCTCTCCAAGGCTGTTCTGACATAGTCTCATGGTACATCATGAGTTCAGGGACCCGACGGGCGCGCCCAGGTGCGCTTCCATCTGCTAGTCCTCCAGGGTCTGCTACCTCCAGTGCTGGAGCAGCAGAGCAGTTCAGCCAGGCTCCCGTGCCTGGCCTCTTCTGTTCTGATCCCTCGGTCGTCTCACCCAAAATCATCCTGGCTGTAACTAAATAACTTTAAGCTACCAGGAGAAAAGCATTTTTGTCCATTTAGAACCTATGAAACTTTTTTTTCTTTTCCTTTGTATCTAACTCTATCCATCCATCTCATGTATATTTCTATAAATAGGTGTATACAGATATTCCTATATACGAAAGTTATTTAATTTCTTGCCTTGTAAAATAATCTCAAAAACAACAAAAAATGGAAGAATATTAAAGTATATAATATGGCAGAACAAACCATTAAAAGTTCTATTTCAATTGTGAGACGAGATAAAATGAACACATACACGATAAGCATCTGTGGTATAATAAAAGTGCCTCTAACCTTTGTCCCCAGACAAAGCTTCAAAAACCCTTGGAATTGGAGTGATAGGAGTGTTCCTTATGCTAGTGAAGCTACTTGGTTGGGGGATACCTACATGGCTCCTGGATGCAGGGCTGGTCACCAGAAAGACCAACCATATGATTAAGGGTTGGAACATGGGGCCAGCCAAGCCTCTGAGGTGGGAGTGGCAATTAAAGATGGAATTCAAGTACCTGGCCAATGGTTTACTTGACCTTGGCAAGGTAATGAATTCCCAATAAAAACTCTGAACTCAAGACTCAGAGAAGCTTCCTGGCTGATGGACATACCATGAACTGGGACAGTAGTAGATGGATATAGAAAATCCTGTGCACAGACCTTACCATATGCGCTTCTTTATCTGGCTGATTATTCTTATATTTTATAGTAAAGTGGTAATTGTAAGTATTTTGCTTTTTTGGGTACCGAGTCTTTTTAGCAAAATATCAAACCTGAGAGGGTTGTGGCAAGCTCCTTTATGTAGCTGTCTGGGCTGAAGTGCAGGGGCTCAGAGACATCCAGATTTGCAGCTGGCATCTAAAATGAGGGCAGTCTTGTCAAGGATTTTGCTCTTAACCTGCAGGTCTGTCTGGTTAGTTACTGCCAGAACTGAATTGAGCTGCAAGACACCCCACTGGTGTCACAGAATTAGTGTCAGAATGTAAACTCCTAATAGAAAATTTGCCTCTACATATGAGTATTTACACAAACATTTAGTCTTTCATTTATAACCAATAACTTTAGATTCAACCACTATGATATTAAAATATTTCTTTCCAAACATAAAGACCATAGTTCTGATTAACGTTAAAGTTACTGGCCATGAATGAAAGATTAAATGTTTGTGTACATTCTTGTATTTTACAGGCAAATTTTCTACTAGGAAGTTACATTCTGATACCAATTCTCTGACACCAACTGGGTGTCTTGAAATTCATCTGTTTATTCCTTTCTAATTCAAAAGTAAAGTACTTTCCTTGCATGGGTTTAAGAAAGAGGAAGAAGTAAATCTCTTGAACTTTTAGGCATTATTTATCTTTTCTAAAACTTAAAACCATTGAAAAACTTTTTTTTTTTAAGGTAATTTTCTAGTTGTTTCTTTTTTTTTTTTTTGTATTTATTTATTTTTTTACACGAACTCCTAAACATGAACCCCCCTCCCACCTCCCACCCCACATCTTCCCTCCAGATCATCCCCATACACCAGCCCCAAGCATCCTGCATCCTGCATTGAACATAGACTGGCAATTCATTTCTTACATGATAGTATACAAATTTCAATGCTATTCTCCCAAATCATCCAACCCTCTCCCTCTCCCTCTCCTTCTCCCTCAGAGTCCATAAGTCCGCTCTACACATCTGTATCTCTTTTGCTGTCTTGCATACAGGGTCCTCATTACCATCTTTCTAAATNGACTCTTTTGTTGACCATGATGGCTACTCCATTTCTTCTGAGGGATTCCTGCCCGCAGTAGTAGATATAATGGTCATCTGAGTTAAATTCACCCATTCTGGTCCATTTTAGTTCGCTGATTCCTAGAATGTTGACGTTCACGCTTGCCATCTCCTGTTTGACCACTTCCAGTTTGCCTTGATTCATGGACCTGACATTCCAGAATCCTATGCAATATTGCTCTTTACAGCATCGGACCTTGTTTCTATCACCAGTCACATCCACAGCTGGGTATTGTTTTTACTTTGGCTCCATCCCTTCATTCTTTCTGGAGTTATTTCTCCACTGACCTCCAGTAGCATATTGGGCACCTACTGACCTGGGGAGTTCCTCTTTTGGTATCCTATCATTTTGCCTTTTCATACTATTCATGGGGTTCTCAAGGCAAGAATACTGAAGTGGTTTGCCATTCCCTTCTCTAGCGGACCACATTCTGTCAGACCTCTCCACCATGACCTGCCCGTCTTGGGTTGCCCTGCAGGCATGGCTTGGTTTCATTGAGTTACACAAGGCTGTGGTCCTAGTGTGATTAAATTAACTAGTTTTCTGTGAGTATGGTTTCAGTGTGTCTGCCTTCTGATGCCCTCTTGCAACACCTACCATCTTACTTGGGTTTCTCTTACCTTGGGCGTGGGATATCTCTTCACGGCTGCTCCAGCAAAGCACAGCCGCTGCTCCTTACCTTGGATGAGGGGTATCTCCTTACTGCCGCCCTTCCTGACCTTCAACGTGGGATGGTTCCTCTAGGCCCTCCTGCGCCCACGCAGCCACAGCTCCTTGGAGCAGTTCCTTCTGTTTGCTGGTCTCTTCAGTGTCTAATTTCCGCCCTGACACAAGGGGGCGGTGGTGGACACTTTTTAAGGCTCACCTGTTCAGTCTGGCTGTGGGGAGGGAGGAACACTGCAGACAAATGACGCTGGCGTGTGCTCGCAGTGTCTTGGCCACACTGGGTTTGCCCCCGCTCACAGCGTGTGTGCTTTCCCTGTCTACACTGCTTAGGCGATAGGTCGCTCTGCCAGGAACTGTCTGAGGCTGGCCCTGCGTTGTATGCACTTCCCAGGTCTAAGCTGCTTAGGTTCAGGTACTCGGGTGCTCTACCAAGGCGCAGACTTGTTTGGGCCTGCGTTTTGTGCCCTTCCCAGGTCCGAGCAGCTCAGGTGACCATGTGCTTGGCGAGCACGGTCGCTGCGACTTGTCGCCTCCCCCATCCCTGCCGCTCAGTTTTCTTGGTGTACAATGGGCACGCCTTCTCAGGCGTGCTGTGTGTCTCTTCTGGGGACCTGATCTCTGGCTGTGACCCTCCCGGAGGATGTCGACCAACCGGAATTCTTGGTTATCAAAGAAGCCTGCTGCAGTCTGGTAGAGGATGCCTCTCTGGGGCCACGATTGCCCCCTTCCGGCTCTGGCTGCCCTCGCCTGCCTGTCTCCAGCGGGGGATGGGCCGGTCTGCAGCCAGCTAGCTCTGCTCAGTCCTTTGTTCTGTGAGCGGGCCTGGCGGTGTCTTAGGTTAGGGCTTTTCGTGGGATAGCTATCCCACAGTCCGGTTTGCTATCTCAAGTTAGTTCCCTCAGATTGCCCTCGGGGCATTCAGGCCAGGTCCTTACTCTAAGCAATGCAGCCCGCGCCTCCCTGCCGAGCCCCTGCTTGCTAGTGGCGGGTGCAGGCGTCTGCGCTGCTTCTTCACTGGGAGGTACCATTGGGCACGTAATCTGTGGGCTTTGATTATCTATTTATTTTTTCCCCCAGTTATGTTGCCCTCTGAGGTTCCAAGGCTTGCCCCCGACTTGCCAGTGAGAGTGTTTCCTGGTGTTTGGAAACTTCTCTCTTTTTTAAGATTCCCTTCCCGGGACGGATCTCTGACCCTACCTCTTTTGTCTCTCTTTTTATCTTTTATATTTTTTTCCTACCTCCTTTTGAAGACAATGGGCTGCTTTTCCGGGTGCCTGATGTCCTCTGCCAGCATTCAGAAGTTGTTTTGTGGAATTTACTCAGCATTCAAATGTTCTTTTGATGAATTTATAGGGAAGAAAGTGGTCTCCCCGTCCTATTCCTCCACATCTTAGGACTCTCCTCCCACTTCCGGAGATATCCTTTTGGGTAGGTAGAATTGCTTGGAAAGTGAAGTCGCTCAGTCGTGTCCAACTCTTTGCAACCCCGTGGACTGTAGCCCACCAGGCTCCTCCATCCATGGGATTCTCCAGGCAAGAATACTGGAGTGGGTTGCCATTTCCTTCTCCAGGGGATCTTCCCGACCCAAGGATTGAACCCAGGTCTCCTGCATTGCAGGCAAACGGTTTAACCTCTGAGCCACCAGGGAAGCCCTTGATAAAAACTAGCAGGCTAAAATTAGCAAAGTGTGTGCAATAGTGAGGAGACACCTTGGAAATAAGTTTGGAGGAGTGGGCAGGGTTATATCTTAAAACCTTATGAAACCAAACAAAAAGGATAGGAACTTTATTCTGAGGTTTCCAGAGAGCCAAGGAAGATATTTGAGCACACGAAGGTCATGGTCAAAGTTGAGCTTGGAAGATGTCCAAGAGGTCATTTGTCAGATGACTCAAGGCCAACTGTGATAGGCACAACACCATTCAACTGTGTTGACACTGGAAGTAAGGAGAGTAGGGAAGCTGTTATCCCCATTGATCAGCTGGGCGAGGTTAAGGGTCTGAACGGAGTGGACAGTGCGGGGAAGGAGGGGGAACAGAAACGGGATGAGGACAGAAGCCTGATGTCTAAGCTGAGCTCTGGGTGCCTGGGACGTGGAGGCAGCTCACGGAGATGGGGTGTGGGGTGAGAAGAGTCTGGAGAGTCACCTCTCCTGGCTCATCCCCACACTGCATCTGTGAACCATCTGTTTCTGGAGCCTCAGCCTCCTGAAGGGAGGTAGCCCCCCAGCTTCTGGGCTGCCGGTGTTTTAAGTGGTGGCTTCCCTTCATGCTCTCATCCTTCAGGAAGCCCAGTGAATATATTGCCACCATCTTGGAGCTCAGTGCGCTTGTGGCAAAGCGGAACCAGCAGATCTTCCTGCACATGGACTCTCTGTACTACCTCACCCCAGATGGGCGGCGCTTCCGCAGGGCCTGCTGCCTGGTGCACGACTTCACAGATGCCGTCATCCAGGAGCGGCGCCGCACCCTCCCCAGTGAGGGTACTGATGACTTCCTCAAGGCCAAGGCGAAGACCAAGACTTTGGACTTCATCGATGTACTTCTGTTGACCAAGGTGGGTTCCTCTGGGATCTGAGTTTAGGAAGTAGAATGGACTTTGATCTGATCAGAGAACTTAAATAAGATACAGAGGGTACTGGGGAGTCATGGAAGGTGCTTGAGGAAGGGAAGAGGTATGGGTCAGAGAAAAGTTTTATAGATGATTGTGTGGAATGCTGTCTGCAGGGACTGCTATGTCTGAAACTGTCAAGGGCCTGAGATTTTAGTCTACTTCCAAGTTGATAAGTTAGTCTCCCTCTCTGTGTGTTGTATGTATGCAGAACCTTGGATCAGAGCAGAGCATTAATTTCAGTAGTCAGAGTAGAACTTAGCTCTGGTTCTCCATTTGCAAATTCCTTTGAGGGCACCATGATGCTTTTACCTGTACATGCAACCATGCTGGCATCACAGCAGAATTACCTCCAGATTTTGAAATTTGGAACCCACACAGGACACCTAATACTTCTGCCCTTCTTCCCTAAAGTGGGTAGGGAAAGGTATATGGATAGGCATAGGAAGACGGAGAGAGAGAGGAAGAGAGGAGAAAAGAAAAGAGAGAGATTGTTTGGAGCTTAAATAAATCATCTATGGTGAGAAAGCAGTCTATGATTTTATAGGTTTAATACCCGTTCCCTTTCTCTATGATAAAAAGATCTTTGGATTTACTCACCGAGCCTGTGAGCAGATGTCTTTGGGGACAATGCTCAATCTCTAGCTTCCAAAACAAGTTGCTAGTTGATCATCCTGTAACCCAGGTGGACATTAACTTTTTTTCTCCAAAATCCCTCGTCATGTCAAAACAGAAAAAATACTAATGGATCATTGATTCCTATCACTAGGCACAACATAGGAGGCAAAGAAATAGAGACATCTGGAGTGGGCATAAGAGGTCTAGGAGTTCAAGGTGGGCTTGGGTTTCTGGATGGATGATGGAGATTCAGAGGTTGTTGCAGTTTAGGCTCAGGGATTATGAGTTAGTGTGATTCTGGGGATTTTGCTTTCTCTCCAGGATGAAGATGGGAAGGGATTATCAGATGAAGATATCCGGGCTGAAGCTGACACCTTCATGTTTGAGGGTGAGAGTCCCAGTGTGGGACTACTTAGAAGGCTGGGTCTCTCTACTCCAGGATGTTGCCAAGGGGACCTTGGACCACTCAACCCCTCCCCACCCTCCCTATGGGAGGGTATTGTCCACTCTCTGGTGCTGAAGTAGCCCAGAGATCCAAACCTTCCTGGATACTCCTTAGGCCATGACACCACAGCTAGTGGCCTCTCCTGGGTCCTGTACAACCTTGCAAAGCACCCAGAATACCAGGAGCGCTGTCGGCAAGAAGTGCAAGACCTTCTGAGGGTCCGTGAGTCTAAAGAGATTGAGTGGTGAGTGCAGGTCCTTGTGGTGTGCTCCTGAACCCCTCTCATTGACTCTGTTTCCTGGCTGGGGATAAGGGAAAGTTGTGTGGATTTTGTCGTTATTACTTAGTGGGAATAACCATGTAGCAAAGCTCAGAAGCTGGATCTGTTACTCAGTATGGATAGCAGGGCAAAGTTTTCTGGCTTTGGGGACAGAAACTTGGATTTCTGAGATAACTGGTGACAATGCGGGAGGGCAGATGTTGCTACTTAGCACATATTCAGTATGTGAACTTTCCCTCCACTCTGTTACCTTTCTCTCTAAAAATCACGTGTTTTCACACATCTTCACTCCATGAGTGTTTGCTGATCTCCTGCCCCCTATATCCTCATATTATTTAGTCCAGGATTCACATGGAACCCTTAGGGACTAAAGTCACTCACCACCTGTCCAGGGATACCCGCATCTTCCTCCATCCAGTCCCCATTCAACAAACACTGGTACACTGCCTTCCTCTTCTCAGTTCTATGATATCTCCAATTCTTCTAAGTCCCATTCTGTGTCTTGGAGACTCAGGAAGGACCAGACCCAGTCTTGCCTTCCAGGAGCTCTCAGCCTGGTGAGGAATAGTCCCAGGTCAGAACACTCCCAGTGTAGATGGCCAGGGCGGGGTTTTGATTTAGAGAGGAAAATCGAGGTTGGAAAAAATGTCCTCAACTTAGATCTTCCAAGATGAGCAGTAAGTATTTTGAGGTACATTTGAGGTGCTCTATGGTCAAGAAATAGCCGGGCCAATGAAGAGATGGAGAGTAAGAGGGTGTAGGGGAGAAGGGAAGTGAGAGGCAGGAGGGAGGGAGGGGTTCGATTTGTACATGTGACTGACTGTGTAGGTAGATTAATTAATAATATCAACACACATTACTCCAGAGTGTGGAGTGGATAACCAATTTTGGATATTAAAATAATATAGTTTAACTATAGGCTGAGATTTTAGTATGGAGACCATATGCACATTTTGTTAAATTAACCTTTGAATACTCGCATTGCTATGGTGAGTCATATATTCTACCTGGATGGAGAAACATCTATATGTTCATGTGGCGTACAGACGCTAACATTTCTTGCTACATTTAAACCAGGTAGTTGATATCATCATCATCTTTTCTATTATTTCTCATAGGAAAGCTAACAATGTATGGATATAAATTTCTTGCCCAGTGAACATGGTAACACTACATATGGAGTGTCATATCAATAGGAAAAATAAAGCCTGTTTCATAAAAGCTCTTGTAACAACCGGAGAGCTATATGGAAAAAATGAATCTGACCTCTTTCTCAAGTCTTATATGAACGTAACATCGACATGAATCAAAGACACAAAATATAAAATAAATGAATCTTAAAGGCTCCAGGGGGCTTCCCAGGTGCACAGTGGTGAAGAATCCACCTGCCAATGCAAGAGATGCAGGAGACATGGGTTCTGTCTCTGGGTTGGGAAGATCCCCTGGAGCAGAAAATGGCAACCCACTCTAGTATTCCTGCCTGGAGAATCCCATGGACAGAGGAACCTGGCGGGCTACAGTTCATGGGGTTGCAAAGAGTTGGACATGACTGAGTGACTGAGCATGCACAGGCACAAAGGCTCTAGAGGAAGGCTTGGGAAATTATCTGTAGTTCTGCAGAAGAGAAGGCCCTATTCTTGATGCAAGTCCAGGAGCTGTACAAGAAGACACTGATATACTGTTACATGAAAAAGGTACAGACCAGGGTGTACATTATACAGCATGCTATTAACACTATATAACTTTTAAAATGCAATACACTCTCCCTGAAAGGATACATAAAACAAAGTTATCCAGTGAAACAGTGAGGAGGGGAAATGAGTGTTGGGCCATAGGAGTGTGTAGTTTTCTAATTTTGAACTAGTTAACTGTACCATTTATTAAGAGTTTAAATCACCGCACAAAATGAAGAGGATTAGGGGAAAAACTCAGTCCCCCTTACTGGATCTTGTCTTCAAAGTTTATAGAAGTTTTCTAGTGAATTCTCTTGTTTTCTAAATATAAAATCACTATCTACCAAAAATGACACATTCACCCCCACATTCGAGTGGTATTTTTCTCCTCCCCACCCCCATCTAGTTGCATTAACTGTCAAAGAGTAAAAATTGAATCTGTTTCTTTTGCTTCTTACTCATCTACATTTTGATTTTCTTCTTGCTGTAAAGAATAATATATTTTTTATACAAGTTTTTCAATATTTTTATGGCTGGATTTTGGGTATGTTGCTCAGAAAAGCTTCTGAAAATATCAGACTCAATTTTGTCTGGTTCTTTTGTGATACTGCTTTTCTTTCTATCTTTTAAAAAACCATTTAATTGAGGTACAAGGGACAAAGAAAAAGCTGTATCATTTATGTATATGGCTTAATGAGTTTGGAGGTATTTGATCCGTCTGTGATTTTGTTCTGGGCAGAGAGGATCTTATGGGGCCCCAGGAGGGCTGGTGGTGTGTCTCTGTTTTTGCTCCCTGGATAATTGCTGTGGGGGTTCCTTAGGGACGACCTGGCCCAGTTGCCCTTCCTGACCATGTGCATCAAGGAGAGTCTGCGATTGCACCCCCCAGTCACGATCATCTCTCGCCGCTTTACCCAGGACACTTTGCTTCCAGATGGCCGGGTCATCCCCAAAGGTACTCACAATGACTAGGGGAGGAGATTCCTGGTGAGAATGAGGCAGTGAGGACCTAGTTCTGCTGCTCTCTCTTGTTCCACAGGTGTTATCTGCCTCATCAATATTGTTGGGACCCATCACAACCCATCTGTGTGGCCAGACCCTGAGGTGATGCCTCCCCCACGCCATACCTCCATCATCCCTGTTCATTCCCCTTGAGAGGCCCAGGGGAGACTACAGAATTCTGATTGGCCAATCAGACATCACCTCCCTCCCATTATATACACATCTGCTTCTCCAAGGATGGATGTCCTGGGAGATCCCACCCAGTAGCCTTGTCTTGTCTTACCCCCAGGTCTATGACCCCTCGCGCTTTGAGCCAGAAAACATCAAGGGGAGGTCACCTCTGGCTTTTATCCCCTTCTCAGTGGGTCCCAGGTGAGGGTAGTGGGCATCTGAGGTAGGGATGGGGTGGTGTGTTGGGGGTTCTGGGACTGAGATTCCAGACATGAGTCTCCGGCGGGGGAGTGGGAAAAATGAAGATGGTCAGAGTTTTGGCTCTCCTTCCCTCCCCTCCCCTGGAAGTTATAGGAAAGTGTTTGGGGAATGATAGTGGGTCCAAGGAGGGGCTCTGCACTGTGCTGGGAGTCCTGTGTCCCTGCCTGCTGGTCTGAAAACGCAGTCAGGCTCAGGTAGTCAAGCCTACGTAGGGGTCTCAGGCAAGGGTCGTGTTCTCTATCACTGTGGGTGGGGGTGGGAGTTGTGAGCTAGATTCTAGGAGCGCTGGGGCCTGGATGAAGGTTCCCAGCACAGTCAGAGGCTTCCCTCCGGCCCACAGGAACTGCATCGGGCAGACATTCGCCATGACGGAGATGAAGGTGGGCCTGGCGCTCACGCTCCTGCGCTTCCGCGTCCTGCCCGGGGAGGAGCCTCGCCGGAAGCCGGAGCTGGTCCTGCGCGCGGAGGGCGGGCTCTGGCTGCGGGTGGAGCCTCTGAGCGCAGGCCGGCAATGACACAGCCGCCCCTTCTCTCCTGCAGTCCTCCGCGGGGCTAGCCACCTCCCTGAAAATTCCCAGGAATAAAAACTATGTGGTCACTTCTGCGCTAGTCTCATCAAGGGCCAGCAGGGGGCGCTTGGGACTTTCTAGGTTCAACAGGACCGGCGTGGCTGTGAACTTGGGAGACAGGAGGAATGTGTGTGGGAGGGAACGCTGATGTGGTAGCTGGAAGCTCCAGCCTGAGTCATGAGGGTAAGACTGCTCGTTAGGGAAGCTTGACCAGAGAGCTTGATGTAGCCAGGGTCAGATTCACTCCCTGCTAAGGTCCTACAAGGTCACCATCCCAGTCTGCCATTTACTAGCTGTTTTGTTTGGGGGAAATCGTTTCTCTCTCAAAGCCTCATTTTATGTTACATAATAGTAGCCACGTCATTGCGCTGTTGTGCAGGCTGAATAAACAAGCATATGCAAAGTGACAGACTGGATATCTGATAAGCATCAGTACTCAGTAAGGGTTCATTTCCTCCTTTGCTTATGCATCACTTTCTCAAATTTAAAATGTTTCAGAGTCATACAAGTCATATTTAAGTTTTGAGACAGGTGGAAACCTGCTGTTGGAGTAAACTATCAGTAGAAGAATCAGAAAGTAAAAAAAAAAAAAAAATCCCTGTAGTTACATCTACTACACAGTTGCCAGGGGCTTTAATATGAAGCTGACCTGAAGTTAGGAACTGAAAAAACAACTTTTTCCCTTCACAGAGACATGACCCAGGATTTCATTTTTGTCTTGCTGTTCTAGGAAGTTGGAGGTCAAGCAGGTTCACATTAGTCAGAGAAGCTGGAGGTGGCAGGAGTGGGACCACTTCCTTCAGCACCTGGGACAGTAGCTGGCCCAAGACTAGGCACCCCCTGCCCCACAACTCAGCCCGCAGGGGCTCCTGGGGCAGAGCCCTAGTCTCAGACCCTTTCAGGAGTCTACAAGTTGGGGGACAGAAGACTTAATGGCTAACTACTAAGAAAGAAACCCTGTAACATAAAAAGAGCAAGTATTTAATATATTCTGAGCTGAAAATCACATCTGTTTTTCTTTGCCTTCAGAGTTCTTATTTAAAATGTTTATCTTGTACCCTAAATGATACCTTATCATAGAAGAAAATGTGAATAAAAACATAAGAAGTAAAAATCATGTCCATAGCCCAAGCATATCAAAGTAATCACTGCTCATATCCTCTCACACATATTGCCACATTTTAAATGTATATGTAATCCTTATACCAGTAAAATTTTGGCTTTACATCTGCATGTGTTATAATTACATCATGTAATCCCCTTTAAAAATGCTGTTTTACTGACTACCAAGCACATGAAAGGATGCTCAACATCATTAGAGGTTATTGAAATGCAAATCAATGCCTGAATGTGATACTGAGAGGGTAACAGGCAGGAAGGCCAGGGGTCTCCAAACAGGAAATAGGCTGCAAGTGTCAGACATTTTCTCTCTCTTAAGCGGCAGGAGGAAACAAACTAGTGATATTTTTTTCTTCTCTATACAAATTTAAAAGGAGGNAAAAAACCCTTCACCAGTATAATTCCCAACCAACACACTATACTAATAATTTCTAACTTTCCACAAGAATTTGCCTTTAGTAAGTTCAAAACATCTCGTGCTTCTCACAGTCAGGAGGCTGTAAACCATCACATGTGGCTGGATGAACCTATACAGGCAGGCTAGATAACCTTCAGAGTTCGCAAGCTGAAACACTCTTGTCACGCCCAGGATTTTATATTAACTTGGAGCTGCATGTTTACTCCTTCTCCGAGAGAAACGGTTATGGGGGAGAGCCCCCCTGAAATTCAAAGGTGTAGGTGAGAGTGAGAGGGTAACAGGCAGGAAGGCCAGGGGTCTCCAAACGGAGGAAATAGTCTGCAAGTGTCAGACATTTTCTCTCTCTTAAGCGGCAGGAGGAAACAAACTAGCGATACTTTTTTCCTTCTCTATACAAATTTAAAAGGAGGTTTCTCTTAAGATTCTGTGTTGCCATAATGGTACTTGGTTTCACCTGAAGTTAACCAATGCTTTTTTTTTATGGAAATGTTTATCTTAAGCTATGCTAATGTACTATGCATTTACCCCAAATTCTGTCTTCAAGTTGGTTCCACCTTTTGGGCTCAGAACCTACTTGATAAACCAGTATGTTATACTCCGATATTGTTCCTCTAATCTATGTAAATGAAACTATTTGTATGGTGATCTGCCCTTCTTCAAGATTCAAGTTAATCATTTTATGGCCCAAGATAAACCATTTGGAGCCAAGGTTATCCCAAAATACTCTTACGGGTGAGGGGCCTGGTGCCATTCTAAGTTTTGAGACATTCCTTTCTTTCATTAACAGACTGCTGGTGACTATATAACATCCAGCTAAAGACTAGCAGGGGGGTACTCTTTCTGCCCCCTTCTGATGCCTATGTCAGAAGCTTTCTCTATCTCCTTTATACTTTAATAAAACTTTATTACACAAAAGCTCTGAGCAATCAAGCCTCGTCTCTGGCCCCGGATTGACTTCTTCTCCTCCGGGGGCCAAGAATCCTGGCGTCATGACTCAACAACAACCTTTCAAGAGCAAAAAACAGACTCTGGTTTGGGGGGTAGATGCTCGGGAACAGGGGTTTCCTGAGGCTTAATCACGCCTTTGCGTATGCCAAAGCCTCCTTCCTCATGACCTTTGCCATGGACGGAGTTCCTCACGCTGGCCCCCGGCAACACGTCCCTGTACATCCCTCCACAGCTAATACCCTATAACTCTACTTCAGTTAACGACAAACGTACTTGGACTTAGGTTCTACTTTGACTGAAAGCACTTTGCACATCCCACTCCCTCTTCTAACTGGGCTTCTGTGTCCATCATTTAATGGTCAACATTTACCCTTGCATGTCAAGCTCACCACTCACTTCTTTTTTCAGAATCACGAAATAGTACATTGACTTATCAGTCAAGACAACAAACAAACTCAGCGTTCATGGCTCTGGTTTACTCTGCATTGGCTCTCACATGAACTCAGGGGAATGTTCTTGGCTGCCATTCCCTTTGACCTTATCTTGCAGTATTTACTGGGCTCCTGGACTCACCTGGGGAGAGTTTCTGAGAGGAAAGTCTCAACATAGATGTCCCAACTCCTCTTGGATGGTTGATGATGGAGATAGAAACTCTGTCTACAGATAGGACAGTGGGATTGGTCCCCCAACTAGAGTTTTGACTCTGCGAGCATCAACCATGCTCCAATCTAGTCCAAAGCTGCCCAGGCAGAGGGACTGCAGCACAGGAAATATTTATGGCTCTTTATGTCTGCTCATTAGCATGATTCCCTTTTGTAACTACCACCTCTAATAACTAATTTCCCTGAGGGACACTGGTCTGGTCAGATAGGAAAAGTTTCCTGCTCATACTCTGTGTTTAGGATACAGAGTACATAGTTTTACAATTTCTGCACACCAAATAGTTTTCACCTGACTTTTGAATGAAAGTGTATGCATTCCTTCCAGAAGTGTGATCAATTTTAGTTTTTTTAATGCAAGGACTCATGAATCACACCAAATAATATACATATGAAAAAAGTTTGAATTGATATTTTCCAAAAAAATTTATATTTTCAAATATTTAAAATAAATTTTTTAATTTTAAAATCAAGACAAATTAAAAGATATTTAATAAATTAAAATATAGTATTGTTGTTTAGTGATTAAGTCATTTCTGACTCTTTGCAACCCCATGGACTGTAGCCTGCCAGGTCCCTCTGTTCATGGGATTTCCCAAGCAAGAATACTGGAGTGGGCTACTTCTATATTGTAAATTAATTGTCCATTTACACCCATAAACTTGATAGGAATGTAAACTGGTGCAGCTATCATGTAAAGGAGTAGGGAGACTGCCCAAAAAATTAAGCATAAAATTACCTTATGATCCAGCTATTCCAATTTGAGTATTTATCCTAAAAATACAAAAACACAAATTTGAAAAGATATATGCAACCCTAAGTGCATCACAACATTATATTCAATAGCCAAATATGGAAACAACCTAAGTGCCCATCAATGAATTAATGGATAAAGAAGAAGGCATAGTTCAGTTCAACTCAGTTCAGTTCAGTAGCTGTCATGTCTGACTCTTTGCAACCCCACGAATCACAGCATGCCAG
Source organism: Oreotragus oreotragus (assembly GCA_006410675.1). Lineage (NCBI taxonomy): Eukaryota > Metazoa > Chordata > Mammalia > Artiodactyla > Bovidae > Oreotragus > Oreotragus oreotragus. Next base: position 686,481 of record SJYX01008838.1, read on the forward strand.
CCCTCCCTGTCCATCAACAACCCCCAGAGTTCACTCAGACTCACGTCCATCGAGTCCGTGATGTCATCCAGCCATCTCATCCTCTGTCGTCCCTTTCTCCTCCTGCCCCCAATCCTTTGGAGCATCAGAGTCTTTTCCAATGGGTCAACTCTTCGCATGAGGTGGCCAAAGTACTGGAGTTTCAGCTTTAACATCATTCCTTCCAAAGAAATCCCAGGGCTGATCTCCTTCAGAATGGACTGGTTGGACCTCCATGCAGTCCAAGAGACTCTCAAGGCATATATGTATATAAAATGTAATGCTACACATTTATACAAAAATGATGAAATCTTGAAGGAGGAGACTAAGATGGCAGAGCCCACCTTACCCACAAACACATCAAAAATAATCTACACATGACATATACACACAACTGAGTTTAAAATAGATAACTAATAAGGACCTACTGTATAGCACAGAGAATTCTATTAAATATTTTGTAATGGCTTACATGGGAAAAGAAGCTAAAAAGAGAGGATATACCTACATGTATTACAGATTCACTTCTCTGTACCCCTGAAACTAACCCAGCAATGTAAATCAATTATAGCACAGTAAAAATTTTTTAAAAAGTAGTTGCAGAAAAAAAAAATGTGATAAAGTTCAACATCCATACATGATATAACCATCCTCATCAAAGTGGGTATAGAGGGAACATATCTCAACAAAATAATGGCATTTATGACATAAACACAATCAATGTCATATTCTACAGTGACAAGCTGAAAGCACTTCTTATAAATTTAGGAACAAGACAAGGATGTCTACTGTCTCTACTTCCAATATTCACTCCGAATACTTCAAAAGACTTACAACATTTCCCACAGAAATAGAATTAATATTCCTAAAGTTCAGGGTTTTCCTGGTGGCTCAGATGATTGCAGGTTAATCAACCCCTGGGTCAGGAAGATCCTCTGGAGAAGGGAATGGCTACCCACTCCAGTATTCATGTCTAGGGAATTGCATGGATAGAGGAGCCCTGGAAGGCTACAGTACATGGGGTTGCAAAGAGATGGACACAACTGAGGGACTAACACACATGCATGCCTAAAATTCATATGGAACCACAAAAGAACCTGAATAGCTAAAGCAATTGCAAAACAAAGTCAACCAACCAAACAAACAACACCCCCCGCCCCCATGACAATAAAGCTGGGGTTATCATTCTCCTAAACTTCAGATTATACTGCAAAGCTACAGTTATCAAAATGGCATGGTACAGACACAAACAATCAATGGAGCAGAATAGAGAGCCAAGAAATAAACCACACACTTGTGGCAAATTAACCCATGACAAAGAAGGTAAGAATAATAATAATTAAAAAAAAAAAAAAAAAGAGTCTTTCAACAAGTGGTGCTAGTAAAACTGGACAGCTATGTAAAAAGAATTAGATTAAAATATTTCTCACATCATATGCAAAAATAAACAGAAATGGATTAAAGACTTAAACCTAACACTAGAAACCATAAAAATCATAGACAATAACTCTGTAGAATTTTCTTTGAGCTAAATAATAGCAATATTTTTGGGATCAGTCTCCTAAAGCAAAGGAAATGAAAGCGAAAATAAACAAATGTGACCTAATTAGACTTGAAAGCTTTTGCAAAGCACAGAAAGCCACTGAGAGCTTAATGATACAACAATCAAAATAAGCAAATGTGAAGGCAATTGTAAAAATCTGCTACTTCTTATTTTGGGCATTTACATCAAATTTTTAAAATATAAATTTATTTATTTTAATTGGAGGTTAATTACTTTACAATATTGTATTGGTTTTGCCATGCATCAACATGAATCCGCCACAGGTATACACGTGTTCCCCATCCTGAACCGTCCTCCTCCTCCCTCCCCATACCATCCTTCAGCATTCATGCTCATTCTATTTTTCAAGTAACTTCAAAAGACTGTATTAAAATGTGATCCTATTGAGGTTACTTTCCAGGAAACCAGGGAAAATTGTAATAAAATAAGTACTTGTGGAAAAAAACAGGTAAGCCTGAATTACAGACTGGGCAAGAATGCAACCTCTCTTGTCAGTTGTCCTTTGACCATAATAATGGAAGCGATCTCTGATTATAATGAGGATTTATAATGGATGATATTCAAAAGTACACTCATTGATTCTTTTATTATTATGGCCAGCACCTCATGTGAAGAGTTGACTCATTGGAAAAGACTCTGATGCTGGGAGGGATTGGGGGCAGGAGGAGAAGGGGATGACAGAGGATGAGATGGCTGGATGGCATCACCAACTCGGTGCACATGAGTTTGAGTGAACTCCAGGAGTTGGTGATGGACAGGGAGGCCTGGCATGCTGCGATTCATGGAGTCACAAAGAGTCAGACACAACTGAGTGACTGAACTGAACTGAACTTTAGAAAAAAGCGAGATATTTATTTTTTTATTATTTCTTTAATTTAAATTTATTTATTTTCATTGGAGGCTAATTATTTTACAATATTGTATTGGTTTTGCCATATATGGCCAGCACCTCATGTGAAGAGTTGACTCATTGGAAAAGACTCTGATGCTGGGAGGGATTGGGGGCAGGAGGAGAAGGGGATGACAGAGGATGAGATGGCTGGATGGCATCACCAACTCGGTGCACATGAGTTTGAGTGAACTCCAGGAGTTGGTGATGGACAGGGAGGCCTGGCATGCTGCGATTCATGGAGTCACAAAGAGTCAGACACAACTGAGTGACTGAACTGAACTGAACTTTAGAAAAAAGCGAGATATTTATTTTTTTATTATTTCTTTAATTTAAATTTATTTATTTTCATTGGAGGCTAATTATTTTACAATATTGTATTGGTTTTGCCATACATGGTATGGGGAGGGAGGTGGGGGGGGGGTTCAGAATTGGGAACACACGTACACCTGTGGCAGATTCATGTTGATGTATGGCAAAAGTGAGATATTTAATTTAGAGCTATGGAAAGATGTGTGAGTGGAAAGCACTGTAAATTTTCAGGGGGAAACAGGAATATAATACAGCACGTCTCCTAGATATAAATGAGTTCCTTTCCAAGAGTGTATTCTTCAGTCCAATTTGTTCATAAGTCCAACAAAGTTGGCCTAGGTACCCAACTAGCACAATCAGTTACATAGTACTATCAATTTCCCTGGAGAAATGGCAACCCATTCCAGTATTCTTGCCTTGGAAATCCCATGAAAAGAAGAAGCTGGTAGGCTACAATCCACTGGGTTGCAAAGAGTTGAACATGACTAGTGACTAAACCACAGCCATCACTGTAATAGGATTACACTACTTTTCACACAAATAACACAAAAAAAATAAGTACAAAACATAAAGAAAACCTTCTTAAATTTACTGTATAGTGCCTTGAAAAGTACAGTGGTAGAGTACAGCCGCTGGCATATAGGGGTTGGTGTTGAGTGAACAGACAAACTTATTGAATGGAGGAGGGAGAGGAGATGGGAGAGGCCAGAGATGAAGGATCATTAACAGTAGGAGATGGAAGCTGAAATTTCACGCATGCCTGCTGTTGATGGCACAAGTTCTGGTTCCTTGCTGGATTCACTTGATCTACCCCCTTGAAAAAACTTCCCAGTAGCTCCTGGGATACTCTGGTAGCTAAGTTGGTAAATAATCTACCTGCAGTGCAAGAGACCCTGGTTCAGTTCCTGGGTCAGGGAGTTCCCCAGGAGACAGGATAGGCTACCCATTCCAGTATTCTCTGCCTTCCCTGGTGGCTCAGATGGTTAAAAACAAAAATCCACCTGCAAAGCAGGAGACTTGGATTTGATCCCTGGGTTGGGAATATCCCCTGGAGAAGGGCCTGGTGACCCATTCCAGTATTCTTGCCTGGAGATTTCCATGGACAGAGGAGCTTGGTAGCTACAGTCTATGTGGTCACAAAGAGTTGGACATGAATGAGTTACTAAGCACTTGAAAAAACAGTCTACTGATATCTTGATGTAGCTTTTTCTACTATCAGAGATGACACGGCCGCACTGGATTGCATTCTGAACAGCTGCTGCAACCTTTGTGTACCTTTCTGCAATCAGGTCCTATGCCTCAAAAACTCATTTGTTGTTGTTCAGTTACTCAATCATGTCCAATTCTGTGAGACCCCATGGATTGCAGCACACCAGGCTTTCCAATCCATCACCATCTCCCAGTTTGTTCACACTCATGTCTATTGAGTCAGTGATGCCGTCCAACCATTTCATCCTCTGTCACCCCTTCTTCTGCCCTCAATCTTTCCCAGTATCAGGATCTTTTCCAATGAGTTGACTCTTCTCATCAAGTGCCCTCTCAAATAAAGAAATTCCCTGGCTCTTTCCTGTGTTCTGGATCTCCCCCATTCTTCAGTTACGTCTTCTTCCTCTTGTCTCTCTTATTAGTTTTGCTGGGCCTCCAATTCCTTCTTTTCACCTTGCTCCACTGTCTCACTTATTTTTGTTTCCATCATTATTACTTGGTGCTTTTCAGTTGTAACAGCAATATCATCACTGCCTTTATGCTTTCTTCCAGACATCCTGGGCTTGAAATAAATATAGAGTACTACTGTACCCTATATATTACTCTACACAAACACACACGCATACACACAATATGTCACCTAAAAGATCTTTTGGGCAAAAAGACCTTGTGTATATATATATATATATATATATATATATATATATATATATATGTGTGTGTGTGTGTGTGTGTGTGTGTGTGTGTGTGTGTGTATATGTGCTGTCTCTTATACACATCTAGATGTGTATAAGAGACAGCCTTTCTTTCATTAACAGAGTGCTGGTGACTATATAACAGCCAGCTAGAGAAATATCAATAACCTCAGATATGCAGATGATACCACCCTTAGGGCAGAAAGTAAAGAGGAACTAAAGAGCCTCTTGATGAAAGTGAAAGTGGAGAGTGAAAATGTTGGCTTAAAGCTCAACATTCAGAAAACTAAGATCATGGAATCAGGTCCCATCACTTCATGGCAAATAGATGAGGAAGCAATGGAAACAGTGAGAGACTTTATTTTTTTGGGCTCCAAAATCACTGCAGATGGTGACTGCAGCCATGAAATTAAAAGATGCTTGCTCCTTGGAAGAAAAGTTATGATCAACCTAGACAGCATATTCAAAAGCAGAGACATTTGCCAACAAAGGTCCATCTAGACAAAGCTATGGTTTTTCCAGTAGTCATGTATGGGTGTGAGAGTTGGACTATAAAGAAAGCTGAGCGCTGAAGAATTGATGCTTTTGTACTGTGATGTTGGAGAAGACTCTTGAGAGTCCTTTGGACAGCAAGGGGATCAAACCAGTCAATCCTAAAGGAAATCAGTTCTGAATATTCATTGGAAGGACTGATGCTGAAACTGAAACTCCAATACTTTGGCCACCTGCTGCAAAGAACTGATCATTTGAAAAGACCCTGATGCTGGGAAAGATTGAAGGTGGAAGGAGAAGGGGATGACACATGGCTGGATGGCATCACCAACTTAATGGACATGAATTTGAGTAGGCTCTGGGAGTTGGTCATGGACAGAAAAGCCTGGCATGCTTCAGTCCATGGAGTCTCAAACAGCTGGACACGACTGAGCAACTGAACTGAACTGGAGACACTAAACAGAACCGTTGTTCCTTCTATTCTGCTCTTCCATTCCAGGTGTTGGGTGTAATATTTCAATTTTTCTGTGCCTACACAATCAAGGACACGGTCATGACTGGATTGCTGAGGTGTCCCATCTCTTTGGGGAATGTAATAGTTGGGTCCTGATGGGGACCTCAGGTGGGCTACTTTGTCGGGTTTAGGTAGGGACCATTTACAAAACATGAGCTGTGTAAGCAAGAAATACTTCTCGCTATCTGGCTCTATAAGGATTAAATCATTAGCCACTGCAGTCACTATTCAGCACAGAGAACAGGATGGGGTACTCTGTACATTGGGAAAAGAGGCAAAAAATGCCTTTAGATAGTTATACATATATACATATATATATCAGGAAAAAATTTTTATGAGCCTGAATTTTGCACCTTGCCATACAGTAAGCAAGAAATACTTCTCGCTATCTGGCTCTATAAGGATTAAATCATTAGCCACTGCAGTCACTATTCAGCACAGAGAACAGGATGGGGTACTCTGTACATTGGGAAAAGAGGCAAAAAATGCCTTTAGATAGTTATACATATATACATATATATATCAGGAAAAAAATTTTATGAGCCTGAATTTTGCATCTTGCCATACTTAGAAAAGTACTTCAATGATTAACTGAGAAATCTGTTCCCTGTAAGGTATATATTGGATTGTCTGTACTCCTTAGCCAAAATCACATGTATGCTGACCTCCCCTCTTACCTCTTTGGAGTAGTTTCTCAGAGCTATGTGAGAGGCTGTATCCTGGGCTATCATCCTCAGTAGGGTCTCTGAATTAAACTGAAACTCACTGCTCTTACACTGTGTGTTTTTCATTTCAGTTGACAAGAGGACCAAGGGGAACCGTCAAATGTAGCACTCTGGGAGCTAGCATCAGTTGAGAGCTGACACCACCCCCAGGACAGGGAGTAGCTGGTCCTGGAACACAGAGAGATGAGCTGAAACTGCAAGCAGGTGGCCGTTGGAAAGGATAGATGTCAATCCTCTAACCCCGTTTGATTGCCTAAAGATGCCTTCCACTGACCAAGTGTCATCTTCTTTCTCTGCCCAGAGAGGCTGTATGTAGATGGCTAGAAACTCCTGTTGTTAACAGGGAAGAACAAATGTGACTTTACATCAGATCTATTCCTTTATCTCTAACCTTTGTGCTGTGTTGCCAGTGCTTAGGCATGCTGACTCTGCACCGTTGTAAAAGAACATTGCCCATAGCCTGAAATATACATGATAGCCCTTTCTCAAGACTTTGCCTCCCAGGATTGACCTTTAAAGCCATAACACTTTTCGTTCACTGCTGTTGTTGTTCAATCCCTAAGTCACTTCCGACTCTTTGCAACCCCATGGACTGCAGCACACCAGGCTCCTCTGTCCTCCACTATTCCCAGAGTTTGCTTAAATTCAGGTCCATTGAGTTGGTGATGCTATTTAACCATCTCACCCTCTGCCTCTCCCTTCTTTTTTCGCCTTCAGTCTTTCCCAGCATCAGGGTCTTTTCCAGTGAGTGGGCTCTTTGCATCGGTGGCCAAAGTATTGGAGCTTCAGCTTCAGCAACAGTCCTTCCAATGAATATTTAGGGCTGAATCTTCAACTGATTTCTTTTAGGATTAACTCTTTGCATCTCAAGAGTCTTCTCCAGCACCACAATTCAAAAGCATCAATTCCTTGGAGCTCAGCCTTCTTTATGGTCCATCTCTCACATCCACACATGACTATTGGGAAAACCATAGCTTTGACTATGTGGCCCATTTGCTGGCAAAGTGGTGTCTCTGCTTTTTAATGCACTGTCTATGTTTGTCATAGCTTTCCTTCCAAGGAGCAAGCATCTTTTACTTTCATGGCTACAAGCACCGTTCACAGTGACTTCAGAACCTAAGAAAAGAATATATGTCACTGATTCCACTTTTCTCTCTTCTATTTGCCATGAAGTGATGGGACTGGACACCATGATCTCATTTTTCTTTTCAATGTTGTGTTTTAAGGCAGCCTTTTCACTCTTCTCTTTTACCCTTTCCATTCGTATACTGATAAAATGCTGCAAAACAGAAAACGCGTGTCTTCTTGCAGGTTTACATAAATATCTTGACAACAGCTGCACGGAGAGCTTCAAGAACACGGGATTATCACATCTCCTTCAGTGTCTGGCTGGACCCGAGAAGTCCACAACGACCAACCACATCACCTCCCTTTCTAGTGTAAAAGAAGCCTGTTGTCTAACTCCAGTACAATGCTTCTTTGGGTCAGTTGGCCATCTTCCTGGTCTGCTAGCTTTCCAAATAAAGTTATTATTCCGTGCCCCAGCACCTTGTTCCTTGTCTGTCTTGTGGTGAGCGGTAGAAATCTGTACTCAGTAATGCTACTCTAGTCCATTTTCTCAGCCTGGGTCAGTTTCAACTCCACATGTTGCTACAGATGGGGGTTCACTCACCTCCTGTGTACCTGGCCAGTACCTCTGCCCCTGACTAAGCAGATGCCTGAATGGAGAGCAAAATTCTGCCTCTCTCCCTACAGGCACTTTCCTCTCCTTTTGAGTGATATTCTTGGGGGCTCTCTCCACTGGTTTTTGGGTGAGAAACCCCTCTTTCCCCCTCCACAGAGGTGTTCTCTATTGCCCCCTACCCCCACTGAGTGCCCCCACTTCTGAGTGGTTGGAGTGGTCAGAACTAGCATCACCCAATAAATCCCAACCAAGGGAAGTGAATGCAATTTACAATGGGTCTTTTGGACCTTCCTGAAGTTTTCCTTGAGCCTTACCTTTTCGAAAACCAGCTCGTTTGTTCTCCTGATATGTATGCCAAGAAGTTGGCAGCCCCAGTTTACAGATCTGGTCAGCTCAGGCTCTGTGTGCCTTCAGGGGCTGGTTAGGTTTCCTGACCTCTGTTCCGGTAAGTGAGATGCAACAGTTGCTTCCTGCTTGAGCGTCTGTCTAGGTTTCATCATCAATGCAGGGGTCCAGTACAGCTGTGTGCATGTATTAGTTGTTCAGTCATGTCTGAATCTTTGTGATCCCATTTTCTGTGTAGGCTTTCAGGCTCTTCTGTCCATAGAATTCTCCAGGCAAGTGTTCTGGAGTGTAGCCATTCCCTTCTCCAGGGGATCTTCCTGACTCATGAATTGAATCTGGGTCTCCTGCATTGCAGGCAGATTTCTTACCATCTGAACCACCAGGGAAAGCTAATACCTGCTTTTGCCACTGTTATACCTGAAGTCTGAGTCCCCAAAACTGAGAGAATAAGACGTCCACAGCAATGCAAAAGCATAAAGAGGTTTTATTGCTAGCTCGAGCTAGGGCTCCTGTCTCATCCAGCGCAGTGGAGTCTTGATGAGAGCCCCAGGCTCTTAATCACATCTACTTTTATACCGACGGTTCTTTATTCCTGTACCAGCATAGCTGATTGGCCAAACCGTACGCGCGGCGTGCGGGACTTTTAAACCTCACATCCCTATCCTGCATCTCTATCCGAACTGGCTCGGACCTGGCAGGGCAGGGGGCTATGGGGATTCCTTTCTGATTGGCCGAGCTACACTGCCTGTGAGAGTTCCCAGTGTCTCAGCTTCCCTATAGACTGAAACTTAGGCCATAGCCTGCCCCTTAGAGCCTGTCTTGGCTCCCGTTTGGTCCTAACACCCACATAATGACATGGGGGTGAAACTGCCTCCCTTTCTCTGTGTATTTCAGTGTGTTTGAGGAAGTAAGCAATGATGACACCTTTTAAAAAAGTCTATTTGATTACCCCAACTTGTGCTGGGTCTTTACAGTCCTAGCAAGGATTTAAGGGGCATGGGTGGTGATCTTTATTCAAGGCCCACTCCTCCATGTCTTCAAAGGCTATGTACTCATGGAGGACTTCCCTGATTGTCCAGTCTAGAGCAGCCCCCCTTGGTCACTTTCTAGCGCATCTCACGCTGTTGATTTCACTCATTATTGCCACCATCCGACTTGTTCTTATTTCCTGTCGGCCTCGTCCATCAGACAAGAGCGCCATAATCCAGAGACCTTGTCTATCTTGTTTATTCCATGTCCTGAGTTCTAGCAGAGTGTGTGGTACACAGTAGGTGGTCAAGCACAGTTTTGTTGTTGTTGTTGAACAATCAACTACCTGGGAAAATAAATCTACTTTTTGATTTACAGAGGAGGATATGAGACTCAGAGAAGGCAACTGAACTGTCCCAAGGCCACACGGTCAGTGAGGCAGAGCTGAGACTTTGAACTCAGTGAGTTCTGTTGAAGGCAGAACTTGTACTTTCCCAAGAGATGAGTGTTGACGTAAAAAAAAAACAAAACAGACAAACAAAAGATGCACAATGTGAAAGTTGTGTGTTAGTTTTGTTTTTTTTTTTTGGAGGGGGGGCGCAAAATGAGAACTACAGCCAGGATAGAGTATCTCAGATAGGTCTGAGGAATTTCTCCAAAGAGGCAGTGGGGAACGAGAATATACGTGATTTTGGTGAAGGGGGAGTTCATGCAATCAAGTGCTTCTCTTACAAAAGGTTTTCTGCTAGTCACAAGGAGCTGATGTCACCATGGAGGGTTTAGTGCTTTTCTAGATATGAAGAGATACAGGGATTGAGATTATGAAGTCATTCCTGAAAATATCTAATTATCTAAAGACCTGTTCCATCGGTTTTACTGGAGCACAAAGTGCCTCATTCTCCACCCTGAACTCCCTTCAGGGCGTGTTGAAGGTCAGCAGCTGTGGCAGCACAGGGTTCAATCTCCACAGAGGCAGCACATTTGCCCTTGGCAAGCCTGTTTGGCTTTGACACAAGGAAATGAAAAGCTGAGGGCCTGAGGAGAAGGGGGCAACAGATAATGAGATAGTTAGATGGTGTCACCGACTCAAAGGACTTGAACTTGAGCAAACTCTGGGAGATAGTGAAGGGCAGGGAAACCTGGCGTGCCGCAGTCCATGGGGTCACAAAGAGTCAGACACAATGAGTGCCTGAACAGCAACAACGTGAGGAAAGGAATGGTGAAATTTCAGGCAGCAGGCAGCCTGCATGCTTGTTCTGATCCTGGATAGATGGCAGCTGATGGTCCTGAAGCACAGTTTAGTTTCTTGCACAGAATTGAACTTGGATAGCCTGGGCCAACTTCCCTGGTGGCTCAGATGGTAAAGAATCTGCCCCCAATGCAGGAGACCTGGGTTCAATCCCTGGGTAGAGAAGATCTCTTGGAGGAGGATATGACAGCCCACTCCAGTATTCTTGCCTGAAGAATCCCACAGACAGAGGAGTCTGGCAGGCTACAGTCCATAGGGTCACAAACAGTTGAACACAACTGAGCAACCAACACATATGCAGCCTGGGGGTGGGGGGAAACCCTGGGGCATTCTAGCTTCTATACCATCAAGGCTTAGAGACTAAGAAAGAAGGTGCCCCATTGTCTCTTGCCCCACTTGAAAAGTGAATTTCTCTAAGGCAAAACACAGGTAAAACCTGTAAAACACAGGTACAAAGTTTATTATCAGAGACACAGAATAACACCTGGAAAACCACCCAGAGAAAGTCTGTTTATTTAGAACAGAAGCAAGGCGGAAGTACAGACCCAGAGAGAAACAGTGCGGGTGTGCCCCCTAAGGAGGAGGAGCATGGGAAAGAGTCAGTCAAATCCTTTATATGCACTCCCCTCATGGCTCAGGTGGTAAAGAACCTGCCTGTGATGCAGGAGACCTGGGTTTGCTCCCTGAGTCAGGAAGATCCCCTGGAGGCGGGAGTGGCTTCCCACATCAGTAGGGCAGTTCTTCCAGGTCTTTATTTACTTTTGGTCCTTTATCTCATTTCTTTGTTTACACCTGACCTTCCCTATGGTTTTGTCACTCAGTGTCAGACTGTTTGCAACCACATGGACTGTAGCCTACCAGGCTTCTCTGTCCATGGGCTTCTCCATGGGCTTCTCCAGTAGTGGATTGCCATTCCCTTCTCCAGAGGATCTTCCCGACCCAGGGATTGAACCCTGGTCTGCTGCATTGTAAGGCAGATTCTTTACCATTTGAGCTACAGGGAAGTCCTTCCTACAGGGAAGACCTTCCCTAGGACCCTCCTCTATACACGTGCACATCTTTTTGCCCAAATGGATACCAGTGTAGAGGCCTGGGGGAGGTTCAACAATACTTATTATGGGGGGGCAACCCCTCCCTTATTGACTCTGTGCATGTGCAGTGGGGGAGACTTCCTTGACCTCAGGAGCGATAGATTTGCTCATCTTATCTCCTTGTTCTAGCAGAGCTAGTTCCTGCCATTAACTTTGTCCTTGGAGTGTTAGGGGAAACAGAGTTGCAATTTACTCTGCTTAACAAAGTCCAGCTGCTTTGCCCAGGGCCCATCTATCTCCTGCCTCAGCTCTAGAGAGATGTCAGGCCGATTCCTGGGAGATATATCTTCATGGCAAGATGAAATAAGAACTGCTCACCAATTTTATATGCCAGCTGTCTTCTCGGGTGGCTCGGTGGTAAAGAACCTGCCTGGCAATGCAGGGGATGTGAGTTTGATCACTGGCTTGGGAAGATCCCCTGGAGAAGGAAATGTCACCCCACTGCAGTGCTCTTGCCTGGAAAAATCCCATGGACAGAGGAACCTGGTAGGCTACAGTCCATAGGGTCCCCAAAAGTTGGACATAACTTAGTGACTGGACAACAGCAATGTGTTCCTCACCGTTCCAAATTCCTATTTCTTTTAAAAATTGTGTCTTACTGTTGGTGGGAATGCAAACTAGTACAGCCACTATGGAGAACATTGTGGAGTTTCCTTAAAAAACTGGTATTAGAACTGCCATATGACCCAGCAATCCCTCCACTGGCATACATACCTAGGAAACCAGAATTGAAAGAGACACGTGTACCCCAATGTTCATCGCAGCACTGTTTACAATAGCCAGCACATGGAAGCAACCTAGATGTTCATCAGCAGACGAATGGATAAGAAAGCTGTGGTGTATATATACACAATGGAATATTACCCAGCCATTAAAAAGAATACTTTTGAATCAGTTCTAATGAGGTAGATGAAACTGGAGCCTATTATACAGAGTGAAGTAAGTCAGAAAGAAAAACACCAGTACAGTACTAACGCATATATGTGTAATTTAGAAAGACAGTAACGATGACCTTATATGCAAGACAGCAAAAGCTACACAGATGTATAGAACAGACTTTTGGTCTCTTTGGGAGAAGTCAAGGGTGGGATGATTTGAGAGAATAGCATTGAAACATGTATATTATCATATGTGAAACAGATCGCCAGTCCAGGCTTGATGCATGATATAGGATGCTCAGGGCTGGTGAACTGGGATGACCCAGAGGGATGGGATGGGGAGGGAGGTGGGATGGGGGTTCAGGATGGGGAACACATGTACACCCATGGCTGATTCATGTCAATGTATGGCAAAACCACTACAATATTGTAAAGTAATCAGCCTCCAATTAAAATAAATTAAAAAATTAAAATTGTGTCTTAGTGATAGAAATGATAGCAGTTCAGTGTGGGTAATCAATGCATTAGAGCAGGGGTCCCCAACCCTTTTGGTACCAGGGACCAGTTTTATAAAAGGCAAATTTCCACTGATGGAGTGGTGCAAGGGATGGTTTCAGTATGATTCATTCGCATGACATTTTTTTATATACTTTATATGTCTATTATTATTACATTGTGAAATATAATGAAATAATCACACAACTTACCATAATACAGATTCAGTGAGAGCTCTGAGGTTGTTTTCCTGAAAGTAGATGGTCCCATTTAGGGGTGATGGGATAGCCATCAAAGTGAACGTGAAAGTCACTCAGTTGTGTCCGACTCTTTGTGACCCCATGGACTATATGGTCCATGGAATTCTCCAGGCCAGAAAACTGGAGTGGGTAGCCTTTTCCTTCTCCAGGGGATCTTCCCAACCCAGGGATTGAACCCAGGTCTCCTGCATTGCAGGCGGGTTCTTCACCAGCTGAGCCACCAGGGAAGCCTTGGAATGCCGTGAGGAGTGACTAAATAAAGATGAAGCCTCGCTGGCTTGCTCTCCCACCACTCACGTCTTGCTGTGTGGCCCAGTTCCTAACAGGCCAGGGCCAGTACTTGTCCATGGCCGGGGAATTGAGACTACAATTCTGCTTCCTCCAATTCCAGCACACTGTGTGGATTCCTCTGGTTTTTTCCCAATGCATGCACAAAGTGTGCACACACACACACACACACTCCTGTTTTGTTTATGAATGGAACCTTTACTCACATGCCATTTTTGAAACATACTCTCCCCTACTCTATGTTTAATACAATGTTTGCAACTCTCTGTGACATTCTATCAGCCTATTTAACACATATGAAGAAACTGGTTCAGAGGGGTGACATCAAGTGACCAGAATAGCTGATCTGATACAGGCTTGCCCACTGAACAGATCTGGATGAGGGCGGAAGAACCCCTGGAGAAGGCACACTGGGTGAAGTGTTTTCAACACAGGCTGGGGAACATTTCATAAGCCAGGCTTCTGTGCTTTGGCAGCTGAGATGTTTTGTGTTTGATGAAAATCCACTGGGGATGCTACAGTCTCCTCAAGTTCTGCACAGAATTTCTTCTGAGTCTGCCTACCTCCTGTGCTGCCTCCACTTTCCCTTCTACCACCTGATCCAAGAGTCAGGGGAGCTAGGCCAGTACACCCTGTCCTTGTGATGGCTGCAGAGACCTGCTGTGGCTTGAGTATTTGATCCNACAGTCTCCTCAAGTTCTGCACAGAATTTCTTCTGAGTCTGCCTACCTCCTGTGCTGCCTCCACTTTCCCTTCTACCACCTGATCCAAGAGTCAGGGGAGCTAGGCCAGTACACCCTGTCCTTGTGATGGCTGCAGAGACCTGCTGTGGCTTGAGTATTTGATCCTGGCTACAGAAAATTAGATACCTGCTTAGAGCTTCAATATGGGGCTAGAATTTGCTCTGCATGTTGCCCTTCATAAGGATTAATTTATTGTTGTTCCATAGCTAAATCATGTCTGACTCCTTGCAGCCCCATGGATTGCAGCATTGCAGGCCCCTCTCTCCTCCACTATCTCCCAGAGTTTGCTTAAATTTATGTCCATTGAGTCAGTAATGCTATCTGCTGGGGTCCAGCCCCGGTGGATCCAGGGAATTCGAAGCGGGGACAGTGCTGGCAAGGAAAAAGCTTATTTATTAATATAAGATTAGATTAGGAAGAAATAGTGTAGTAGGAAAATTAAGTGGAGAAAAGAGGCTGAATAACTTGGTTTACATGGAAAGCCAATAAAGTTCCAGACAAGGAGCTTGCACCATCTACGTTAGGCCACCGGCGTCCTCTTGAATATCGGGGGGTGCCCCACCTTGGGCTCCCCCTCA
>SJYX01008838.1:705754-725006 GCA_006410675.1 Oreotragus oreotragus
GTGATGCCATCCAGCCATCTCATCCTCGGTCGTCCCCTTCTCCTCCTGCCCCCAATCCCTCCCAGCATCAGAGTCTTTTCCAATGAGTCAACTCTTCGCATGAGGTGGCCAAAGTACTGGAGTTTCAGCTTTAGCATCATTCCTTCCAAAGAAATCCCAGGGTTGATCTCCTTCAGAATGGACTGGTTGGATCTCCTTGCAGTCCAAGGGACTCTCAAGAGTCTTCTCCAACACCACAGTTCAAAAGCATCGCTTCTTCGGCGCTCAGCTTTCTTCTGTATCTTTAAGATGCTTTTAAGCTTTGTGCCTCTCGGCTGGGGGGCTGTAAGCAATTCACAAGCTGTAAGAGGTCCTGGGGAACCTGTTAGGCAAGCTAGAGAGCTATCAGAGGGGTTTAACTGAAACATCCCTTTCAAATGCAGAAGACTAAAGCCCTGATTTGACTTTTTCCAGAGAATATCAGAAGAGCAGAGTACAAAAGCCGGCACATTTTTTGGTTTTTGGGGTACATGCTCAGGAAATTCCAGGGGGAACTCCTGAAGCCTGATCATGTCCTTGCGTTTTGTCAGGGTTCCTTCCTCACGACCTTGTCACGGGCGGGATTCCTCACGCTGGCTCCCAGCATCTATCTAACCATCTCATCCTATGCAGCCCCCTTCTCCTTTTGCCTTCAATCTTTCCCAGCATCAGGGTCTTTTCCAACAAGTCGGGTTATTGCATCAGGTGGCCAAAGTATTGGAGCTTCAGCAACAATTCTTCCAATGACTATTTAGGATTGATTTCCTTTAGGATTGACTGCTTTGATCTTCTAGCTGTCCAAGGGAATCTCAAGAGTCTTATCCAGCACCATAGTTCAAAAGCATCAGTTTTTCAGTGCTCAGCCTTCTTTATGGTCCAACGCTTATATCCGTAAATGGCTACTGGAAAAACCATAGCTTTGACTATACAAACCTTTGTCAGTAAAGTGGTATTTCTACTTTTTAATATGCAATCTAGGTTTGTAGATAATTTAAATTTTAATTTCAAGGCTGTAGTCACTGTTCACAGTGATTTTGGAGGCCAAGAAAATAAAATCTGCCATTGCTTCTATCTTTTCCCCATTTATTTGCCATGAAGTAATGGGACCAGATGCCAAAGGTCAATCACATGCTATCAAATATTAGCACAAATGTCAAAGGACAGCATCCACTTGTGCTTTTGTGCAGCCTGGATGTTCCACCCAATGCCTGTTCTCGGAGGCTGTTGCTCCTCATTCAGGTCTCTGCCCACCCTCACCCTTGGACTAAGGTAGGATGTTCTCTGGGCACATCACTCACCACTCTCTGACACATCCTTGGTGATTCATTCAATCATTGCCCATCTCCTCACAAGATGTTAGCCCCTTGACAGCAGGGCAGATGTCTGCAGTGCTCACTGCTGCATGCCCATGCCTGAAATAGTGACCAGCACATAACAATCATGGTTGTATGAACAGCTCTGAAGGTATAGATTTTTCTCTTTATATTATAACTGAAAATTAGAATTAGCAGGACGAAGGAAGGCACTGTGCTCCCTGTATCCTTTTCAGAATCCAGACTCAGGAGTCTTACGGCAACATTTCCTAAAACTCGAAGCAGTGTACACAGTTCCCCTGGGTATCTATTTAGACACAGTTCTGAGTCTGTGTTTCCACATGGGGGTTTCTGTATTTACTTGCCAACTCTCAGGCAATACGGTGGGATGGCAGTCTGAGGACCACGCTTTCGGGAGTCTAGCCTTAGAACTGCCCGATGCAAACCTTTCTCTCTTTCCCAGTTTTATAATGAGCGTTATTATGTGTCAGGCTTTGCTGTCATCTGTACTTAATTTGCTGGGGAGCTGGAGCAAGTTGCTTCACCTCTCTGAATCTCCAGCTCTTCTTCTGTAAAACTTGGCTCTTGAACTTGATATTCCAAGGCTGGTGGAAGATTACATCAATAACAACAACAACAACAACAAAGTGACTCACATTTACTGACCCCTTCTTCCGTCTTATGTGTTCTACAAGCATTGTCTCTTTTAGTGATCCCTCCCATTTTCCATGAGCGGTGATGCTAATGAAATGCCCATTTACACACAGGGAAGAAGGAGAGCTTCGTGTTTCAGGCTACCCAGCGTGAGGCCTGGGTCACAGCCTGTTTCCATCACATGTGTGACTCTGGGTGAGTCACTCACACAGTTTTCAGTGTCTAATGAAAGCAAACAAAAAAGTTCACACACGAGAAGTCTTCAGACAGCTTCAGTGGCCCCTGTTGGCAAATGCTGGGTGGCAGCTGCCATTTCTGCTCTAGGCTTCTTGCTTACTCCTGGCCCACAGTTGGTCTGCAGTGAACTGAAGCCCTCTAGGCACTGGGGCCCCTTCTGTGTCTGTGATGTCATTGCATGGTTTATCATATTCTGGCCTTGCCACTTTAACCCTGATGTGAATGGACCGCCCAGGAGGCAAAGTCTACCCCTGTGGAGCAGAAGGTCATTTCTTGGGGGAAGATGCACCCCACACCCCTGAGAACATTAGGATCCTCCACCTGAATCCCCCAGCCAGTGTTGAGTGGAAGGACATTTGGAGTCTCCCTAACATTTCACCAGTTTCAGGACAGCCCTTCTCCCAACTCTCCTGCTCAGTTTCTTTGCCAGGAGCCCCATCCTTCAGGTTCTCTGTCATCTGAGACCCCACCACAGGACAATTCTGGACAGGATCAAGGAAGGACCGGGAGGGGACACCAGATCCACTGGGTGGTTCATCCTGGATGTGAGAAGATGATCCACGTGATGATACAAGGACCTCAAGATATCGCCCCACTGGGGTGACCGTATTGGCTGAGAATCCACCATTATAATTGCCCCCAGATTAGTAGGGTGTCATCCCTTATGAATGGGAGTGGAACAATATAGCAGAGGAGAAAGGCTTAGGCTTGGTGGTATGACAGACCTGGCTTCTTTCAAGCTCTGCAACTTAGGTTAGAGCTTTACCTCTGTGAACTTCAGTTTACGCTTTTGTTAAATAGGTATCTTCCCCTCTGCCATCACGTGGGCCCCTCTGCCTGACCTCAGGGTGCTGGCCCAGAGCCCTGAGGGGAAGATGATGTCTTATCTTGCTGTAAGAACATCCCGCACACAGTGGGATTACCATATGTAGAACATTGGACATACAGTAGGCATACTATACAGAGAGTACTCAGCACACAATAGCTGTGTTTTACATAGACTATCAAACACACAGTAGGCCTTCTTTACATACCACATCTAACACATAGGAGGTGTGCCTTGTATAGGGACTCAGCACTTAGTAGGCATGCCTTGTGGAGAATCTTCAGTACACCGTAGGCATGCAGAACACCAGGCATACAGTAGACAGGATTTATGCAGAGTCCTTGGCACACAGTAGGTGCAGTTTCAGTAGCTCATCCAGAACATAACAGGCACGCTTTATGTAGAGCTCCTGACACACTGTAGGCATGCTTTTTGAGGGACCCAACACATAGTACACACTCCTCATATACAGTTGTCGCACAGAGTTGTTTCCTTTATGCAAGCCTTATTTCAGGGTCTCATCCAACATCCCATTTCCCAGATAGGAAGGTTGAGACCAGAGAGGGTTTTCAAAGCCCACAGTATGAATGAGGGTGGGTCAGAACTCCACTCTGAGCTCTGCCTCTTCTGTGTGCATACTGTTCTCTCTAGGTCCCTTGCAGCCTTACCTCTCATGTCTCAAGATGCCCTCTTCCAACTGAGTCCTTTATCCCCTTGTAATTCTCAGCCAGGTGTGTTTCTCTGCTCCTGCTCCCAGCTGTCATGTCTCAACCTGAGCCCTGGGGTGCTGAAAGGCAGGACTTAAATTCTTGCCAGGCTGTATCACTAGAAGGTCAGAGAGTTCAGGACTCCGAGCTCCCTGTTTCTGTGCCAAAAAGTGTTATATGACACCCTCCTGGCCCAGGCGTGGAGAGGAGCCCTGGAAATGACTTCAGACAAGGCCGAGCTAGGCCCTGCTTGCGTGATACCTGAATGTTCATGCTTTAATCTGCTACACTATGCTTAGAGCCGCAGGTGTGGCTGCAAACCTGGGAGCCCAGGGTCATCCTTACCTGCCCCACAGTTTTCCCATTTGGGATGTGATGAGTCCTGAGCATCCAGTGTACAAACTGTGGCCCTGAACTTGTTCACAGGCCTCACCCTTTATTTGGACAGCCTCCAGGTAGGGAGGAGGTAAGCAGGCAGCAAGGATTGGCTGGCTTAGTGCAGACACTGGCAGGTTTTTTTNAGTTTTATAATGAGCGTTATTATGTGTCAGGCTTTGCTGTCATCTGTACTTAATTTGCTGGGGAGCTGGAGCAAGTTGCTTCACCTCTCTGAATCTCCAGCTCTTCTTCTGTAAAACTTGGCTCTTGAACTTGATATTCCAAGGCTGGTGGAAGATTACATCAATAACAACAACAACAACAACAAAGTGACTCACATTTACTGACCCCTTCTTCCGTCTTATGTGTTCTACAAGCATTGTCTCTTTTAGTGATCCCTCCCATTTCCCATGAGCGGTGATGCTAATGAAATGCCCATTTACACACAGGGAAGAAGGAGAGCTTCGTGTTTCAGGCTACCCAGCGTGAGGCCTGGGTCACAGCCTGTTTCCATCACATGTGTGACTCTGGGTGAGTCACTCACACAGTTTTCAGTGTCTAATGAAAGCAAACAAAAAAGTTCACACACGAGAAGTCTTCAGACAGCTTCAGTGGCCCCTGTTGGCAAATGCTGGGTGGCAGCTGCCATTTCTGCTCTAGGCTTCTTGCTTACTCCTGGCCCACAGTTGGTCTGCAGTGAACTGAAGCCCTCTAGGCACTGGGGCCCCTTCTGTGTCTGTGATGTCATTGCATGGTTTATCATATTCTGGCCTTGCCACTTTAACCCTGATGTGAATGGACCGCCCAGGAGGCAAAGTCTACCCCTGTGGAGCAGAAGGTCATTTCTTGGGGGAAGATGCACCCCACACCCCTGAGAACATTAGGATCCTCCACCTGAATCCCCCAGCCAGTGTTGAGTGGAAGGACATTTGGAGTCTCCCTAACATTTCACCAGTTTCAGGACAGCCCTTCTCCCCACTCTCCTGCTCAGTTTCTTTGCCAGGAGCCCCATCCTTCAGGTTCTCTGTCATCTGAGACCCCACCACAGGACAATTCTGGACAGGATCAAGGAAGGACCGGGAGGGGACACCAGATCCACTGGGTGGTTCATCCTGGATGTGAGAAGATGATCCACGTGATGATACAAGGACCTCAAGATATCGCCCCACTGGGGTGACCGTATTGGCTGAGAATCCACCATTATAATTGCCCCCAGATTAGTAGGGTGTCATCCCTTATGAATGGGAGTGGAACAATATAGCAGAGGAGAAAGGCTTAGGCTTGGTGGTATGACAGACCTGGCTTCTTTCAAGCTCTGCAACTTAGGTTAGAGCTTTACCTCTGTGAACTTCAGTTTACGCTTTTGTTAAATAGGTATCTTCCCCTCTGCCATCACGTGGGCCCCTCTGCCTGACCTCAGGGTGCTGGCCCAGAGCCCTGAGGGGAAGATGATGTCTTATCTTGCTGTAAGAACATCCCGCACACAGTGGGATTACCATATGTAGAACATTGGACATACAGTAGGCATACTATACAGAGAGTACTCAGCACACAATAGCTGTGTTTTACATAGACTATCAAACACACAGTAGGCCTTCTTTACATACCACATCTAACACATAGGAGGTGTGCCTTGTATAGGGACTCAGCACTTAGTAGGCATGCCTTGTGGAGAATCTTCAGTACACCGTAGGCATGCAGAACACCAGGCATACAGTAGACAGGATTTATGCAGAGTCCTTGGCACACAGTAGGTGCAGTTTCAGTAGCTCATCCAGAACATAACAGGCACGCTTTATGTAGAGCTCCTGACACACTGTAGGCATGCTTTTTGAGGGACCCAACACATAGTACACACTCCTCATATACAGTTGTCGCACAGAGTTGTTTCCTTTATGCAAGCCTTATTTCAGGGTCTCATCCAACATCCCATTTCCCAGATAGGAAGGTTGAGACCAGAGAGGGTTTTCAAAGCCCACAGTATGAATGAGGGTGGGTCAGAACTCCACTCTGAGCTCTGCCTCTTCTGTGTGCATACTGTTCTCTCTAGGTCCCTTGCAGCCTTACCTCTCATGTCTCAAGATGCCCTCTTCCAACTGAGTCCTTTATCCCCTTGTAATTCTCAGCCAGGTGTGTTTCTCTGCTCCTGCTCCCAGCTGTCATGTCTCAACCTGAGCCCTGGGGTGCTGAAAGGCAGGACTTAAATTCTTGCCAGGCTGTATCACTAGAAGGTCAGAGAGTTCAGGACTCCGAGCTCCCTGTTTCTGTGCCAAAA
Organism: Oreotragus oreotragus; assembly: GCA_006410675.1. Lineage (NCBI taxonomy): Eukaryota > Metazoa > Chordata > Mammalia > Artiodactyla > Bovidae > Oreotragus > Oreotragus oreotragus. The sequence goes on from SJYX01008838.1 coordinate 712,163, forward strand.
AGTGTTATATGACACCCTCCTGGCCCAGGCGTGGAGAGGAGCCCTGGAAATGACTTCAGACAAGGCCGAGCTAGGCCCTGCTTGCGTGATACCTGAATGTTCATGCTTTAATCTGCTACACTATGCTTAGAGCCGCAGGTGTGGCTGCAAACCTGGGAGCCCAGGGTCATCCTTACCTGCCCCACAGTTTTCCCATTTGGGATGTGATGAGTCCTGAGCATCCAGTGTACAAACTGTGGCCCTGAACTTGTTCACAGGCCTCACCCTTTATTTGGACAGCCTCCAGGTAGGGAGGAGGTAAGCAGGCAGCAAGGATTGGCTGGCTTAGTGCAGACACTGGCAGGTTTTTTTCCTGGATCAGGATCAGACCAAGCCTTCCCAGGAGGAGCAGAGGAGTTGTGCAGGACAAGCTGTTCTTGTCAGAAGGTGACAGGCTGGGGGTATTAGGGCTGGGCGGCCTGGCCTGGGGTGGGAAAGGCCACTGTTCTAGGCAGGGTGGCTCCAGGAAACAAGCTGGTCTGGGAGATGAGTGGATGTCAGTAGGTAACACACAAACATTCTGTGTGTGTGTCTTTCTGTCTCTCTCTGTGATTCTCCCTCTTACTCTGACTTTCCCTCTTGGAGCCCATGTCTGCCCATTTCTGAGCCTGTCTTGCCCCATCCCCAGCACTCACCCTGCCCTTTACTCCCTTGATCTTCTCGCTCTATTTATCTCTGCCTCACAGCTTACCATCGCTGCCTCTTCTTTCACCCTCAGGAGCTCACCCTTCACCCTGTTTGCTTCACAGGATGCTGGAGCTGAGCCTGTCCTGGCTGGGACTCGGGCCAGTGGCAGCCTCCCCGTGGCTGCTGCTGCTGGTGGTCGGGGCCTCCTGGCTCCTGGCCCGTGTCCTGGCCTGGACCTACACCTTCTACAACAACTCTCGCCACCTCCGATGTTTCCTGCAGCCCCCCAAACCCAACTGGTTCCTGGGTCACATGGACCTGGTGAGTGTGGGCAGCAGGATGGGTCTGGGGGATCAGGGTAAATGGACTTCCTGAGGTCGGGAATGGGGCTCAGGTTGGGGGTTGGGTCTAGAACAGCAGAGAAGCAAGGGAAGCCAGGGAGCCCCTCTTCCTCCCTCACTCATTCCTCTGCTCTGCCATCGAGACCCCCACATCCTGTCCTTCCAGCCCTAGTCTGTTTTGAGGTCCATTTCCTGCCTGACTTCCACACATTAGTGCATCTCTGAGGTCAGGCTTCACAGAGCCTGGTCTCCTGGCCTCTCCAGTCTCCATGGTGACCTTGAAGTCTCCTCAAGGGAGCTGTCCAGGGTCTGGTCTGCTTGTGGTCCATTTCCTGTGTCTTTTCATTCTGGGTTACAGCTGTCCCACAGTAACTGGCTATCAACTCCCCACTCCGACCTACAGGACCACAGTTTCCCATACCTTCTCTCTCCCAGGATCCTTTCTTCTAATCTTACCTTTCCTCCTCCCAAGATACCCAACGGTCTCATTGCCCAACCTGGATAAAGTTCGCTTCTTCTTTAAGAAGCCCTCTTAGACCTCCCCATCCTCTGTGCTTGCCAACTTTGTGCCCAGACTTTGATCTTTGAATTGGTTCTGCTTATGATTAATTAAACAGTCAACTGTCCAATTATATATTCATCGCCTTCCAGTTTGATGCTAGTTCTAGGGAGCAGACACTACAGTGCGTACTCCAGGGCTGGCATACTGTAACCATGCAGAATAAATATTTGGTTATCTAGGTGACAAACTTGCCATTACCCTCTTCTGTCACGGTCAAAGGAATGAGTACCTAGCTCTTCTCATCTAACAGCCTGGCTGAGAGATGAGAACATTTTTTCTTTCCTGTCTGGGATGAGAACTACAACTTGAGGGAGGACTTGACTGCAATTTTCCTGTTTATTATGGCAAAGTTCAGAAGCCCAGAACAGGGGCCACTCCAAAGCTTGCTGTGTAGATGTCCTGAGAGTCTGGGTCTAGAAATGGTCTCTGCTAGTCCTGGAGATAACAAGAATGTTATAAAATTATTGCAGTTCTTCTCTTCCCTCCAAGGGCTTGGCTGTGTGGTCTGGTCTTGATCACTTTTCCTTCCTGCGGCCCCTCTTGCTGTATGACCTTTGCTGAGTCACTCTCTCTCTCTCTGGACCAATTCTCACCAAGTGCACTGAACCCTCACCTGAGGTCCTTGGGGAGAGGGGAACAAAGCCCTAAAGTAAAAGTGACTTATGTTCACCTGCCTAGAGCACCTGGAGCACATTTGTCAGGCTTGAATGGAGCATCCTGATGGAGGTGACGCTTCTCTAGGAGCATCATCTTCTTCCCGTTGGGTTGCATATGGTGTCAGTTTCTTCATCTATAAGTGGCACGATTGAAAGTCATATCCCGAGGTCGCAGAGGAATAGACAGACAGGATGCACTCTGCACAGAGCCTAGCCAATAGAGAAGGTTTGTAGGTCTGAGTTGCTTTTTTTGATTAATGTCTGTCCCTCGGGATCTGCCAGGGCTGGAAGGTCCCAGGTCTGCAGACCCTTTACCATGTAAGGAACTAGAGGCCTCTTGGACCATCCAGATTATGAAAGGATGTGGGACCCAAACCTAGGGAGAAGTCCTGAGGCCACCCTGCATTCACAAACCTCCCCCATAGGGATCTTCTCCTGTAGGCACTCCTGGAACTGGGACCACTCCCAAAACATGAAAAATCTGACTTCTCAAGTCAAGGTCAACCTCCCTATGAGTAGAGAGCCTGTCTTTTCCCTGTGTCCTGGGGTACACCCTCGGGACTTGGAGATGCTCCATGTCCCTTCTGCCCCCAGAGAAGGAGGAAGCAGAGATTCTCTCCATCTGTACAGAATCTGACACACTGTCCACTGCAGCGGCTCCATCCGGGAAGTGATGGCTCTCCCCTTGCTTGCAGGTGCCCCCCACGGAGCAGGGCCTGATCTACTTCACTCAGATGGCGGCCAACTACCCCCATGGATATTTGATCTGGTTTGGCCCCATTATCCCAATGGTCATCTTCTGCCACCCTGACATGCTGCGGAGCATCACCAACGCCTCAGGTACCCAGGCAAAACTTGTGGTGGGGGATGCTATGACACATTGGAGGGATTCCAGCTCCTCCTTGCCAACATTCGATGTGGCCCCTACAGGACCATGGCCCCTCCTCCCCTCTGGCTCAGCCATTTCCTCCTTTCTCTCATATGTTCATCAGCCCTCATTTCACTGTCTCCTTCTTCCTCCCTCTGTATTCTATACCCCACTCTGGTGCCCTGCTGAAAGATGTCCCCAATCTCAGGACTCAGAGCTGGAACAGGATATCCCTGACCTGGTGGGGTTGGTCAGGAATTGGCTGGAGGGAGATGGGCTGTGGCAACCCAAGAAGAAGCAAGGTCCTCTGTTAGGGCATGCTGGAAGGCTTTCTGGAAGAGGAGGTGCTGGAGCTGGGTCTGGAACAATGACCAGATATATTTGAAAGCAGAGGATAGAGTGATGCGATGGGCTTCCATAGCATCCCAGGTTTCCTGGCATGTCTGCTCTCAGTCTCACTCATCCCCAGATCCCCAGCAATGAAAGTTTATGTCTGGTGCATGGTCTGGGCTGCTATTTTTGTGACATCCACCTCTCCAGTGGGTCGGTTTCTTGACCGTATCCTGTGGCTCAGCCACTTCTAATTCAGGGCCTTCCTTCTCCAGTGCCCAGGAATCTCCCTGAGGAGACTCTACCTCATCCCACCCTGGCTCCCTAACTCTGTCCCCTGCCCCTCCCATCCACAGACAGACCAGGCAAGCAGGGGAATGGACAGCTTCTGACAGAGACCTGGTTTCTGACATCAGAACGCTGAGTGACTCTGGGCAGGGCCCTAGCTCCCTCTGGCTGCTGAAGTTTCTTTCAGCTGTAGTGGTGGAAACTCAATCCTGTATGATCTATACAAACAAAGAGTATCAACTGACTGTAAACTCCAAGGAAGATGTCTTCAGGACAGCTGGATCTGGGTCTTAAAATGTCATCAGAAATCTGTTTTCATCGTTTAGTTCTGTGTTCATCTGTGATGGCTTCCCTCTTATCCTGGTAAGATTGAATCCTCCAAGCTCAACCCCCATAGAAAAGTGAACTCATTAAAAACAGTTTTAGAAAAAAGTTGAAGGTTCCCTTTAATCTGCCTGTCTTGAGTCATAGGACCAATTCTCATGTCCCTGAGAGTCTGATTGCATGTCTTGGCAGGCACAAGGTTACCTGAGCTATTGTTTTAGGGCTTAGAGCAGTTCAGTGGTTAAGCACTCAGACCCTGGATTCAGGCACACCTGGCTTCATGTGTCAGGCATAATATCTGTGTGACTGTGGGCAAGTCATTTCAATATTCAGAGCCTCAGTTTCCTTATCTGGAATATGGGGGTGGAAGAGAAGTGAGTTGAGCATGGTGTTTGGGATCCACACAGGGAAAGACCCTTCCTGTCCCTGCACCTGAAGGGACATCCAACTGTCCTTTATGGAGGGTGTGGGGAAGGAGCCTGAGAAAGCGTGAGGACAGAGGAGCAGCTGCTGAAATTGATTCATGGCTTCAGGTGTGGCTCTCTGCCCTGCAGATCCTTCCCTCTGGCAGTCTAGGAGAGCTTGAATTAGGTCCTATTTGTCCCTCTCCAGATCCAGCGCTGGGAGGAAGGTCTCCTGTACACACAGGGCCTGGCCGGCACCTATGGGGATGCGTGCTGCTGGTGGGTGGGGCCCTGGCACGCGATCATCTACATCTTCCACCCCACCTGCATCAAGCCTGTGCTCTTGGCTCCAGGTAGATCCTTGGCCACAGCTTGTCCCCTGTCATGGTCTGTGTTGCCTCTAATTGGGCGGCTGACCGTGATGCAGACAGTGGGCGTGTGTGGCCAGGGTACCCCTGCCTCTCACTGCAGACTCCCACTGCCTGACCTCCAGTCATGTCTGTGCAGCGTCTGCTGCACGGCCACATCTAGGCACATTTATGTATCCACATGGATTCTGGTTACAACTGGTGTATGTTATACCTGGTGCCATCTAGTATATTTTATGCCTGAGCTCCAAGATGTTCTCAGTCATGTCTGGAGCTCACCTGTGGCCAAGGACATTTGAGGCATCTAGGAGTCTCTTTGGTTCTTATCTGAAATGTCATTAGAGATTGTCTGGCTCTCCTGTGGATCACTCCTGGGCCACATGTGGGGTTTGCCTCAGGTCTGGGGCTCAGGGTCACTTTGAGAAATGCCTGAGACCTTGTGTGAATCCTGCCTGTTTTTGGGTCTTAGGGTATGCCTGGCTCATACTTGGTTCATGTCTGTGAGATCATTGTATTCAAGTCCTGGGGCACCCTGGGAACAGGTCAGGTGGTCTTCAGGTCCATGGCAGAGCTGTTGCATCATTTCAGGTTGTGTCATGCCTGTTGGGGCCATGTCAGGGCATGGTAACACATGGGGCCATGTCAGATGTCTCAGGAGAGGTCCTCGTGCTGGGGCAGGTGTGGTGTCCTTGGTCCCTGTAGAGGTGTTCTCTAGAGGGCTGGGTTTGGCTTCCATGTTGGAATGTGTTGGACTCTGTAGGCCACGTCAAGGAATGCTGGGGCATGCTGTGTCATTCTGGGGTGTGTCTAAGCACACTGAGTTGTGTCTATGGGCTCTGCCTTTGCTCTTCTCTGTGCTGCAGCCTGGTCTGGTCCCTTCTCCCCTCCCAGCTTCCTGTGTGCTTAGTCCCATTCTGCTATGTTGGGCTTGGAGAGGGAATGCAGATTCCTGGCTGGAAGCCTCCACCCCCTCATCAGAAGTCCCTCTCCTCTCCATCTACCTGGCCCCTGATTGTCTTTATTCATTTCAGCTGCCATTGCACCCAAGGACATGCTGTTCTATGGCACTCTAAAACCCTGGCTTGGTGAGTAACTGTGAGTGAAGGGGATTGGGGATGGCTTTGGGGACCCAGGGGAAGGTCTTCCTTTGCTCACTCCCTGTGGCTGTCTCTGCTAGGGGATGGGCTCCTGGTGAGTGCTGGTGACAAGTGGAGCAGCCACCGTCGCATGCTGACACCCGCTTTCCACTTCAACATCCTGAAGCCCTATATGAAGATTTTCACGAAGAGTGCAGAGATCATGCACGTGAGTCTCTTGAACCCAGCGTTCCAGCTGGAGTCTTGAGGATAACAGGGACTCAGGAACATCTTGTCTGGAATTCTGGATCTTCCAGTTGACTTTGAGGCCATTGTTCTCCCTTCTAAACCTTAGTTTCCTTGGCTGATAAATAAGTATAACATGAGCCTTGTTTTGCAACGTGGTCAACATAATATAATGGAGCCATGTTCCTGGCACATAGTAGGTGCTCAGAATGTGTTAGTTTCTCTTTTTCCTCACAGAAGCCTTGGACTCTTTAGACATATTTTAGGAAAATAATGAATGTTGTATAGTAGTTATTCTGGAGTAACAAGTCACTTACAAACAATAACACGAAAGTGAAAGTCACTCAGTTGTGTCTGATTCTTTGTGACCCCATGGACTATACCATCTAGGAATTCTCTAGGCCTGAATACTGGAGTGGGTAGCCTTTTCCTTCTCCAGGGGATCTTCCTAACCCAGGTCTCCCACACTGCAGGCAGTTTCTTTACCAGCTGAGCCACAAGGGAAGCCCAATAATACAGGAGTTGGTAGCCTATCCCTTCTCCAGTGGATTTTCCTGACCCAGGAATCGAACCAGGGTCTCCTGCATTGCAGGTGGATTCTTTACCAAGTGAACTATCAGGGAAGCCTATGGGGCACCCTAGTCATCATTCTTCTCAGGTTATTGGCCAAAGCAGGTCCAAGGCCAACTCAGAATCAAAGGATGGTGAAATAAGCTCCATGCCCTATTATAATCTACTTAAAAATCACATTGCAAAGGGTGTGTGTGTGTATATATATATATATATATGGAATTGAAGAACTAAAATAAATAATTTTGTAAAGTGCTTGGGACTTTTCTATACTTGCAAACGGACAGGTAAACTTGTTACTGTTTCATGGATTCTGCCATTAGACACAAGAGTCCTGAGTCACAGACAAAGGATAATTTATTACTCTTGGCTCAGTAAATGGCATGTGCTTCCTGTTGGTTTATATTCTTCTTCCAAGTAATCAAATTCCCTGAGGATGACACAGGTGGGCTTCAACTGGTGCCTGCTCGTGTAGTATATTGTATTACAGTGGGGAGAACTACTAGGTTTAGGCACTCTGACTTTTAGAGCTAGAAGCAAGCCTGATATTTTCCCAGGAGGACACATACCTCACTTCTCAATGTTGTTTACTACAAACGCAACTCTGAGAATTGGCCCAGTTAAAGAACATCAGGGCCTTCCAATTTTTTTAGTATATGCTTGGTATACTAAAGGGATAGTTGGGATACTCAAGGCCTATGGAGGACCTTGGCCTTTCTCAATATAGGGGACAGTTTCCTAATCAGCTTTTAACAATGCAGATGATGAAAGCAAGATTTATCAAGCATCGGATTCATGTCATAAATTGATCAAGAATATATAGAGAGCAGGAGGCTGAGTCAGGATTTAAATTCAGGTCTCTTGACTTCCAGCAATGAGAACTTCATGTTCTATAAGTAACAGCTTGCACTTCCACTCAAGCCTGATGCTCCCTGGGGATGGTCCTGGAACCAAGAGGCAGGGTCTTAGGGTAGTGCACCCAGGTGGTTGTGAAGAGGGGCCAGCTCTGTTTCCTTCTCTGACCAGGCCAAGTGGGAGCGTCTGGTCACAGAGGGCCACACCCATCTGGACATGTTTGAACACATCAGCCTCCTGACCCTGGACAGTCTGCAGAAATGTGTCTTCAGTTTTGACAGCAATTGCCAAGAGTGAGTTTCATCGCTGGGCCTGGGAACATGAGTCATAGACTCAAGGTAGTAGATGGGGGAGGGAGGACTGACCAGGGCAATTGGAAGGGCCTTCCTGGAGGAGGTGGCTCAGGGCTGGACAAACCAGGACAGGAAATGGAAAGAGAAGGAGCTATCCTTCCAGGTAGGTAGAACCCTTTGATAAAGGCCAGGAGGGTAGGATGAGAAAAGTATGTGCAACAGTGAGGAGACACCATGAAAAAAAAGGTTGGAGGAATGAGATGGTAATATCTTAAGGGAATTCTGAAGTCAGGCTAAGAAGATATGAACTTTATCTGAGGTTTCCTGGGAACTATGGAAGGTGTTTGAGCACATGAAGGTCTTGGTTAAAGTTGAGCTTGGACAACTGACTCAAGAGAATCCAGTAGTCATGTAGACACTGGATGGTGTTGACACTGGATGTAAGGAGACTAAGAGGGGTGGGAGGGCTGGGCCATTGACCAGCTGGGAAAGGATAAGGGCTGAGACAAGTGGACAGTATGGGGAAGGAGAAGGGGCAGATACTGAGGAAGCGAAAAAGGAGAGAAGCATGGTGTCTAAGCTGTGCTCTGGGTGCCTGGGGTGTGGAGGCAGCTTAGAGGTAGGATGTGGGTTGAGAAGTCTGAAGAGTCACATCTTCTGGCTCATCCCACATTGTATCTGTGGGTTATTTGTTCCAGGAGCCTCAGTTCCTGAAGGGAGGTAGACCCTGGCTTCTGGGCTTCAGGTTTTAAGTTGTTGCCTCCCTTATGCTCTCTTCCTCAGGAAGCCCAGCGAATATATTGCCGCCATCTTGGAGCTTAGTGCACTTGTGGCAAAAAGAAACCAACAGATCTTCCTATACGTGGACTTCCTGTACTATCTCACCTCAGACGGGCAGCGCTTCCGCAAGGCCTGCCGCCTAGTGCACGACTTCACAGATGCCGTCATTCAGGAGCGGCGCCGCACTCTCCCCAAGGAGGATGTCGATGACTTCCTCAAGGCCAAGGCAAAGACCAAGACTTTGGACTTCATTGATGTGCTTCTGCTGACCAAGGTGGGTTCCTCCGGAATCTGAGTTCAAGAGGTAGAAGGGACTTTGATCTAATCAAAGAATTTGAATGGGATGCAGAGGGTCCTGGGGAGCCATGGAAGGTGCTTGTAGAAGGGAGGGATGGGTCAGGGATGTTTTAGAGATGATCACGTGCAGTATAGCCTGTAGGGGACTGCTAAGTCTGAAACTGTGAAGGGCCTGTGATTTGACTCTAATGCAAACTGATAAGTCAGTCTACCACTGAGGTAGGCTCTACATGTATGTACAGAATCTATATATGTATACAGAATCCTGGAGCAGAGCAGCACATTTATTTCTCATGGCCATAATAGTAGCTTCAGTAGAATTGTAGCCCTGGCTCCCCATTCCCAAATGCTTATGAGGGCACCATGCTTGGATCACAGTGCAAGTACTTCTAGATTTTGACATTTGGAACTTATACAGGGCAATTGATACATCAGCCCCTTTATCCCTATGGAGAGAGGGAGAGGGACTGGAAGAAAGATTATTCTGGAGCTTAAACAAATACTCTGGTGAGAAGGCAAATTCTACAGGTTCTATAGTTTTATAACCCAGGTTGTAACCCAGGTTGCCAGAAACTTTTTGCAGAAATCCCCTGTCATATATAAACATGAAAATATTTTCAGATCACTGATTCCTTTCACCAGGGACAACACAGTAGAGAAAGATGTTAAGGAGGAGGCCTATGGAATATGGCCTGTAGTTACAGGCTGAGCAAAGGATTTCTCAGGCTTCAGGTTGGGATTGGGTTCCTATATGCAGTTTGAGAGACTGTTTCACATTAGACTCAGGGGTCTTCAGAACTAATGTGATTCTGGGGATCTTGCTTTCTCTCTAGGATGAAGATGGGAAGGGATTGTCAGATGAAGATATCCGGGCTGAAGCTGACACCTTCATGTTTGAGGGTGAGGGTCCCAGTATGGGGCTAGAGAAAGGGAGAGAACTTGCTGAATTGACCCTAGACTACCCCATCCCTCCCTATCCTCCCCATGGGCCTTAGTGCAAGGGAGTTGTCTACCAGGGTCCAACTCTGGTTGGATCCAGGGTATCCGAAGCGTGGATGGTGAGGCGAGAGAGATATACAGATTTAGAGAGAAATAAGGAAAGATTTTGCAGTTAAGAAAATAGAGGAGAGAAAGAGGCTTATATTCCTTGGTTTACACAGAAAGTCAATAAAGTCTCCAGACAAGAGACTTGCACCGTTTACGTAGGCCGCAGGTACCCTCCCGGTCTCCTGAGGGAGTGGACGCAGGGCGCCTTCCCATTCAGGTCTTAGAAGCCCAGGCAAATAAGTAAACATGGCAGACCTCTGTGCTCCAGATGGGAATTAGCCTGAAAAGAAGAGTAAGAAAGAAAAGACAACATGGGGAAACCAGGCTTTCATGGAACTGGTCCTGGTCCGTCTCTTTATTTTTCAAGGACGCTTTTATACTTTAAGTTGTACATAGAGATAAATGTAAGAAGCAGAGTCATGCAGGGCCAGCTGCTCTGACCCTTATCTAAAGACAGGGTGTTCTTTGCATATCTTTGTTCTTTGTCTTATGTTTGTTTACAATATCTTCTGGTCTGGAGACCCATTAACACTTTATGGCCCCATCTTTCTTTCTATTGATAAAGGTTAGTCAATCAGAAAACTTGTTTTCCCTTAAGATCTACTTAGTCTTAAGATAGTGATAAAGTTACATTCTTTATATATAGCAAGGATACAATGATTTATAACAAAGAAAGAGGAGTACAGTGATTTATAACAAAGAGAAAATTCATTAACTCAAAAGTCTAGTATTGATAACATCAAAACTACTATGTTTCTTTTTCTACATTCCAATTACGTTGATTAACATATTCCCAGGTGCCTAAGGATATGGAGGCCTGGTGGCAATCATTAACTCAGCAATGAAACCCTTCACCAACATGATTTTTATCTTTAGAAAAACCCTATGCTAACTAAGACTTTCAAAATACTCCAAATTCTTATTTATGGTTGAGAGGTTGTAAACATTCATGTGCATAGTAGCAGGAGTGTGGTTAAACCTGTCACACAAGCTAGACTGGCAGCAGAGATGTTTGAGCTGAGACACACCTTTTATATGCAGGAGACTATTAACTGGAGCTCTAAGTTAATTTTCCAGAGAAAGGTGGTCAGGGATAGCCCTTAATGTCAGAAGAGTGTAGTATAACAGACAGATTTTGGTTTAGGGGGTAGATGCTCGAGCAGATCTAGGGGACCCCTTGAGTCTTGATCTGCCTTGCCTGTCAGGCCTCTTCCACATGACCTTGTCATGGGTAGGGTCGGGGAGTCCCTCGAGTCGTGACCTGCCTTTGCCCATCAGGCCTCTTCCTTATGACCTTTGCCATGGGTGGGATCTCCCATGCTGGCTCCCGGCAGCTGTCCATGCTCTAGTACTGAGGTAACCCAGAGACCCAAGCGGTTCTGGATGGCCCTCAGGCCATGATGCCACAGCCAGTGGCCTCTCCTGAGTCCTACGCAAAATTGCAAAACACTCAGAATACAAGGAAACGGCAGAGTCTCTCTATCTCAGGGACTTGGCATGTGGACCCTGGGATACCCATCCCTACCAATTCCCCTATGGTCCTTACTGTGAGGGTGCTGTTCACCTTTGGTGCTGAAGTAGCCCAGAGATCCAAGTCTTTCTGGATGCTACTCAGGCCATGACACCACAGCCAGTGGTCTCTCCTGGATCCTGTACAACCTTGCAAAGCACCCAGAATACCAGGAGCGCTGTCGGCAAGAAGTGCAAGACCTTCTGAAGGACCGTGAGTCTAAAGAGATTGAATGGTGAGTTCAAGACCGCGTGGCCTTGTTTTGAACCCCTCTCCTTGGCTCTGCTCCGTGGTTGGGGAAGAGAGACAATCTTTTTGTTGATTCTTTCACTTAATGGGAATAGGAACAGAGCCCAGAGGCAAGATCTAGTACTCAGCCTGTATAGCAGGGCAAACTGGCTCTTGGGACAAAAATTTGGATTCTGAGATAATTTGCAACAATGTGTGAGGACAGATGATGACACTTGGCACAAATTCAGTAAGTGAACTTCCCCTCCACTCCTTAAGTTTTCTCTCTGAAATCACATATTTTCAAACATCTTTACTCTGTGTTTCCTCATCTCCTTCCCCCTCTAGTTCCTCATATTATTTAGTCCAAGATTCAGAAGGATCATCGAGGGAATAAAGTATTCAACTCTTGTCCAGAGACACCTGCATCTTTCTCCACCCCGTCCTCATTTAGTAAACACTGCCACCCTGTTTCCCTATCCCCAGTTCTATGCCATCTCCAATTCTTTCCAGCTTCTTTGTTGTCCTGGAGATTCAGGAAGGTCCCAGATGCCCCCCAGTCTTTGCCTTCCAGGAGCTTCTAGCCTGGTGGAGGCATAGTTTCAAGTCAGGACACTTCCAGTGTACATGGGCAGGCCTGGAGTTTAGACTAAGAGGGACAAAATCGAGGGTGGAAAAAGTGCCTCAGCTGAGACCCTGAATATTGGTGAGTAGATATTTGGGTGCACTTGAGATATAATTAGGTCAGGAAGATAGCAGGGAATAAATTAAGAACTAGGAGGAAGGGAGAAGAGAGAGAGAAAGGAAGGATGGAGAGAGGTGGTTGTTGTGAATATATAATTGACCTGTGCAAAGCATAATATTAATACACAGTATCCCAGAGCATGAAGTGGATATCCATTTTTGGAAATCCAAGTAATCTCCAGGCTTTTTATGGAGCCTACAATTTTAGCATAAAGATAATACTCACATGTTGTTAAATTAACCCTTAGATACCCTTGTTGTTATGGTAAACCATATGTCTATCTGGACTGAAAAATATTTATAAGTTTATTTGGATAATACACATTCACATTTCTTGATAAGTTGAATTCAGATGCTTTATATCAGTATCATGGGGATGGGAATGGCAACC
>SJYX01008838.1:730843-780860 GCA_006410675.1 Oreotragus oreotragus
TTAGTCATTAGGGAAATACAAGTCAATGCCACTATGTGATATGACTTCACACTCACCAGGATGGCAAGAATATAAAACAGTGGAAAATAGCAAATGTTGGTGAAGATGCAGGATAGTTGGAATAATCGTTGTATAATCCTATTGTATAATAGTTGTATAATCCTCAAACATTGCTGTTGGGAATATAAAATAGTGCAACTATTGTAGAAAATAATCTGATATTTTTCAGTAAAAAACCCTAGAATTATTATATGATTCTAGCCATTCCATGCCTAGGTATCTACCCAAAAGAATTGGAAACAGGTAATTGTATGTAACTCTTTGTAGAGGCACTATCCACAATTGCCAGAAGTTGCATATTTGGGAAACAATCCAGATATCCATTAACAGATGAATGGATAAATAAAATGAGATATATCCATAATAAAGAATATTATTGGGTCATAAAAAGGAATGAAGGACTGATACATGCTGCAACATGAAGGAACTTTGAAAGCATCATACTAAGTGAAAGGAGCAAGACAAAAAAAGGTCATATATTATATGATTTCATTTATCTGAAATGTCCAAAATAGGCAAATCCATAGAGATAGATCTAGTAGCTGGAGGGTGGAGGAGGAAATAGACAGTGACTGCTAGTGGTATAGATATCCTTTCAGGTGATGAAAATATCTTGAAACCAGAGGAGAGGTGGTGGTTTCACAAAACTGTGAATGTACTAGATGTATGAAGTTGAACATGAACACTTCATAATGGTCAAATGGTGAATTTTATCTTATGTGAATTTTGCCTCAAGAAAACAATTCTTTTATTACACATGTTTTCCTTGTTCATCTGAGTTTTTCATATAATAATATATGTTGTGAACATACTTCCACAGCATACAATCAACATCTTAGGGATCTTTAAAACCTTTTGTGTCAAGTATTCAAGTCACTTTATTTTTGTGAATGGCATTATGCTAGGAAATAATTTAGTTTGGCTCACTTTGTAAGAATTTCTCTTTATGCACTTTGATAGCTTGAAATATCACAACCAATTTCAAACTGAGTTACTCTTAATCACATTCTCTGGGTGTAGAAAATTCATTTCTGTAGCAATAGATATCTTACCCTTGGTATATCTTAAACTCTTAGAGATGGGAGTACCAGACCATATTACCTGTCTCCAGAGAAACCTGTATGCCAGTGAAGAAGCAACATAACCGTTGCTTCTAACGAACCTTGTATGGAACAACTAACTGGTTTAGGATTGAGAAAAGTGTATGACAAGGATGTTTATTGACACCTTGTTTATTTAACTTGTATGTAGAGCACATCATGAGAAATTCTGGGCTAGATGAGTTACAAGCTGCAATCAATATTGCCAGGAGAAGTATCAACAGCCTCAGATATGAGGATGATACCACTCTAATGGCAGAAAGCAAAGAGGAACTAAAGAACCTCTTGATGAAGGTGAAAGAGGAGAGTGAAAAATCTGGCTTAAAACTAAATATTAAAAAAGCTAAGATCATGGCACCCAGCCCCATCACTTCCTGGTAAATAGATGGGGAAAATGTGGGAACAGTGACAGATTTCCTCTTTCTGGGTTCTTATATCCCTGTGGATGGTGACTGCACACATGATATTGCAACACGATTGCTTCTTGGCAGAAAGCTATGACAAACCTAGACAGCATGTTGAGTTGAAAAGCAAAGACATTACTCTGCTGACAAAGGTATGTATAGTCAAAGATATGGCCCTTCCAGTAGTCATGTACAGTTGTGAGACTGTCTCTTATACACATCTTTTTTCTTTCCCTTCAGAATTGTTATTGAAGATGTCTATCTTTTACCCTAAATGATACCTTTTCATAGAAGAAAATACAAATAAGAAAAAAAGAAATAAAAGTAATATCTTTAATCCAAACATGTTAAAGTAATCACCATTCATATTCTTTCACACATACTGCCAAGTTTTCATTATATTGATATTTGAAATTATACCAGTAAAAATTTGACTTTTCATATGAATGTATTACATTTACATCATGTAATCTCTTTTTTAAAAAGTGTTATTTCACTGACTACCAAGCACATTGAAGCTGAAACTCCAATACTTTGGCCACCTGATGCAAAGAATGACTCATTTGAAAAGACCCTGCTGCTGGGAAAGATTGAAGGCGGGAGGAGAAGGGGACAACAGAGGATGAGATGGTTGGATGACATCACCAACTCAATGGACATGAGTTTGAGTAAACTCCAGGAGTTGGTGATGGACAGGGAGGCCTGGCGTGCTGCAGTCCACGGGGTTGCAAACAGTCTGACATGACTGAGCGACTGAACTGAACTGAACCAAACACGTGGAAAGATGTTCTATACCGTTAGTCATTAGGGAAATACAAGTCAATGCCACTATGTGATATGACTTCACACTCACCAGGATGGCAAGAATATAAAACAGTGGAAAATAGCAAATGTTGGTGAAGATGCAGGATAGTTGGAATAATCGTTGTATAATCCTATTGTATAATAGTTGTATAATCCTCAAACATTGCTGTTGGGAATATAAAATAGTGCAACTATTGTAGAAAATAATCTGATATTTTTCAGTAAAAAACCCTAGAATTATTATATGATTCTAGCCATTCCATGCCTAGGTATCTACCCAAAAGAATTGGAAACAGGTAATTGTATGTAACTCTTTGTAGAGGCACTATCCACAATTGCCAGAAGTTGCATATTTGGGAAACAATCCAGATATCCATTAACAGATGAATGGATAAATAAAATGAGATATATCCATAATAAAGAATATTATTGGGTCATAAAAAGGAATGAAGGACTGATACATGCTGCAACATGAAGGAACTTTGAAAGCATCATACTAAGTGAAAGGAGCAAGACAAAAAAAGGTCATATATTATATGATTTCATTTATCTGAAATGTCCAAAATAGGCAAATCCATAGAGATAGATCTAGTAGCTGGAGGGTGGAGGAGGAAATAGACAGTGACTGCTAGTGGTATAGATATCCTTTCAGGTGATGAAAATATCTTGAAACCAGAGGAGAGGTGGTGGTTTCACAAAACTGTGAATGTACTAGATGCATGAAGTTGAACATGAACACTTCATAATGGTCAAATGGTGAATTTTATCTTATGTGAATTTTGCCTCAAGAAAACAATTCTTTTATTACACATGTTTTCCTTGTTCATCTGAGTTTTTCATATAATAATATATGTTGTGAACATACTTCCACAGCATACAATCAACATCTTAGGGATCTTTAAAACCTTTTGTGTCAAGTATTCAAGTCACTTTATTTTTGTGAATGGCATTATGCTAGGAAATAATTTAGTTTGGCTCACTTTGTAAGAATTTCTCTTTATGCACTTTGATAGCTTGAAATATCACAACCAATTTCAAACTGAGTTACTCTTAATCACATTCTCTGGGTGTAGAAAATTCATTTCTGTAGCAATAGATATCTTACCCTTGGTATATCTTAAACTCTTAGAGATGGGAGTACCAGACCATATTACCTATCTCCAGAGAAACCTGTATGCCAGTGAAGAAGCAACATAACCGTTGCTTCTAACGAACCTTGTATGGAACAACTAACTGGTTTAGGATTGAGAAAAGTGTATGACAAGGATGTTTATTGACACCTTGTTTATTTAACTTGTATGTAGAGCACATCATGAGAAATTCTGGGCTAGATGAGTTACAAGCTGCAATCAATATTGCCAGGAGAAGTATCAACAGCCTCAGATATGAGGATGATACCACTCTAATGGCAGAAAGCAAAGAGGAACTAAAGAACCTCTTGATGAAGGTGAAAGAGGAGAGTGAAAAATCTGGCTTAAAACTAAATATTAAAAAAGCTAAGATCATGGCACCCAGCCCCATCACTTCCTGGTAAATAGATGGGGAAAATGTGGGAACAGTGACAGATTTCCTCTTTCTGGGTTCTTATATCCCTGTGGATGGTGACTGCACACATGATATTGCAACACGATTGCTTCTTGGCAGAAAGCTATGACAAACCTAGACAGCATGTTGAGTTGAAAAGCAAAGACATTACTCTGCTGACAAAGGTATGTATAGTCAAAGATATGGCCCTTCCAGTAGTCATGTACAGTTGTGAGAATTGGATGATAACGAAGGCAAAGTGCCGAAGAATTGATGCTTTCTAACTGTGCTGCTGGAGAACTCTTGAGAGTCTCTCATACAGCAAGGAGATCAAACTAGTCAATCCTAAAAGAAATAACTCCAAATACTCATTGAAAGGACTCATGCTGAAACTGAAGCTCCAATACTTTGGCTACCTGAGGCAAAGAGCTGATCCATTGGAAAAGACACTGATGCTGGGGAAGATTGAATGACAAAAGAGCAACAGAGAATGAGATGACTGGATGGCATCACTGATGCAATGGATATGAACTTTGGCAGACTCAGTGAGATGATGAGGGACAGGGAAGTCTGGGATGCTTGTAGTCCATGGGGTTGCAAAGAATTGGACACAGCTTGGTGACTGAACAACAGCAAACAATAGATACACATGCATTCATGTAAGATGTGGGTGTAGTTAGACGCTTTCTATACAACACATAAGGCTTGGTGACTCCACAGACACTGATGCTTTTGGTCCTATTAACAACCATGAAATTAAAAGACACTTACTCCTTGGAAGAAAAGTTATGACCAACCTAGATAGCATATTCAAATGAAAGAGGAGAGTGAAAAAGTTGGCTTAAAACTCAACATTCAGAAAACTAAGATCATGGCATCCAATCCCATCACTTCATGGGAAATAGATGGGGAAACAGTGGAAACAGTGTCAGACTTTATTTTGGGGGGCTCCAAAATCACTGCAGATGGTGACTGCAGCCATGAAATTAAAAGACACTTACTCCTTGGAAGAAAAGTTATGACCAACCTAGATAGCATATTCAAAAGCAGAGACATTACTTTGCTGACTAAGGTTTGTCTAGTCAAGGCTATGGTTTTTCCAGTAGTCATGTATGGATGTAAGAGTTGGACTGTGAACAAGGCTGAGTGCCAAAGAATTGATGCTTTTGAACTGTGGTGTTGGAGAAGACTCTTGAGAGTCCCTTGGACTGCAAGGAGATCGACCCAGTCCATTCTGAAGAAGATCAGCCCTGGGATTTCTTTGGAAGGAATGATGCTAAAGCTGAAACTCCAGTACTTTGGCCACCTCATGAGAAGAGTTGACTCATTGGAAAAGACTTTGATGCTGGGAGGGATTGGGGGCAGGAGAAGAAGGGGACGACCGAGGATGAGATGGCTGGATGGCATCACGGACTCAACGGACGTGAGTCTGAGTGAACTCCGGGAGTTGGTGATGGACAGGGAGGCCTGGCATGCTGTGATTCATGGGGTCGCAAAGAGTTGGACATGACTGAGCGACTGAACTGAACTGAACTGAACAGAGGTAGACCACTGGAAGCAAGAAAATGATGACACTTCAGCTCCCCAAGATAAAGACCAATTTCATCCTCACACCAGTTCTTATGGATTGGGAAGATTAACTCACTTGCTTAAGGTCACTCAGTTGATGAGTGGTTGGAGTGGGGGTGAAATCGGTCAGCTTGTCTTCAAAAGTCATGCCGTGTCTTTCAAGGGAGTGATTTTTCAAGGTCTGTCTCAGCCCCAGCTGAGATCACCTGGAGAATCCTTGCAGGCTTACTAGATGAGAATCTTTAATGAGTGATGCCTAAATCTTTAAATATAATATTTTGACATGAAATACATCCACTCATGTAAAAAAAACGTATAGGGAAAAAATTGGTTCTCTATATGTCCTTGGTTTTCCCAGTTTTTTCATCTTTTAAAATATTTTTTATTTAGTATATTTATGCAAATAACATATATGCTTAGCTACCCTCTGCTTCATCTTAAAATGGTATGTAAACTTATAAAATACAAATAGCAAAGTTTTCTGTACTTGGTGTACAGCCTTGAGTTTTGACAAATGCCTAGAGTAGTGTAACCATCACTGCTGTTGGTAAACAAAAGCCTTTCACCTCACCCCCTGAGAAACACTGATCTATTCTCTATCCCTAGAGTCTGGCTTCTTTCACTTGGCAATGAATTGATGATTCACCCATGTGGCATGTATCAATGCTTTGTTTCTTTTTATTGCAAGGTAACATTCCATAGTAAGGATGGGCCATGTTTTCTTCAACAGTTGGAGGACATGTGCCTTGTTTTCAGCTTTCTGCTGTTATGAATAAAGCTATTATGAACATTTTCATACAAATGTTCACTGGACTTGGAGTGGGATACTAGGTGTTAACATATGTGCATGTGTAACATTAGAAGAAACAATGAAACTATTTCCAAAGTGTGCCATTTACAATTTTTAAATAAATAAAAATTCTCAGGACTTCCCTGGTTAAGTCCTGTGGTTAAGTGGTTAAGACTTCATGTTCTAATGCAGGAGATGTGGGTTCGGTTCCAGGTTGTGTAGATAAGATCCCACATGCCTTGCAGCCAAAAAACCAAAACATTAAAAGTAAAAAGAAAATTGTAAGAAATTCAATAAAGTCTTTAAAGATAAATAAGATCCCCAGCTTTACTGAGATATGATTAACACATAATACTGCATCAGTTTGAGGTGTACAACATAGTTGACTTGATACACTTATAACTTAGGAAACCATGATCACTATAGTATTAGGTTACCTCCTCCACCAAGGAGATCCAACCAGTCCATTCTGAAGGAGATCAACCCTGGGATTTCTTTGGAAGGAATGATACTGAAGCTGAAACTCCAGTACTTTGGCCACCTCATGAGAAGAGTTGACTCAGTGGAAAAGACTCTGATGCTGGGAGGGATTGGGGGCAGGAGGAGAAGGGGACGACTGAGGATGAAATGGCTGTATGACATCACTGACTCGATGGACATGAGTCTGAGTTAACTCCGGGAGATGGTGATGGACAGGGAGGCCTGGTGTGCTGCGATTCATGGGGTCACAAAGAGTCGAACACGACTGAGCGACTGAACTGAACCTCCACCTCATCTCATAGTTGCCATTTCTTTTTCTATGGTGAGAACATTTAAGATCTACTCTCTAGGCAGCATTCAAGTGTGTGATACAGTACTGTTAGCTCTAATCACCATACTGTATATTATATCCTCAACTTGTTAATTTTATAACTACCATTTGACCAACATCTCCCATTTCTCCCATTGCTATATCTCATGATAACCACCGCTCTGTTACTTTTCTTTTGAGTTTGTCATTTTTTAGATTCCACATATGTGATATCATACAGTAGAGTTTTCATCAATGTCTGTGTAAAGCATTGGTTCTAGGACTCCCTAAAGATACCAAAATCTTGAGATGCTCAAATCCCTCATTGAAAATGGTGTCCTATTTGCATGTAACCTATTCATCTTCTCCTGTTTGCTTTAAATCATCTCTGCTGCTGCTGCTAAGTCACTTCAGTCGTGTCCGACTCAGTGTGACCCCATAGACGGCAGCCCACCAGGCTCCCCTGTCCCTGGGATTCTCCAGGCAAGAAATCATCTCTAGATTACTATAAAGCCTAATATAATGTAAATGCTATATATATAGTTGCTGGTGAGCAGCAAATTTAAGATTTGTTTCTTCAGTGTTTCCATTGTGAATATTTTTTATTACAGTTGATTGAATCTGAGGATACAGAACCTGGAAACAGGGCCACCTATATAGTGCTTTCTCTAACTTACTTCACTTAGCATAATGCCTTCAAGGTCCATCCTCCTTGTCACAAATGGGCAGGTTTTTCTTCTGAATAATGCCCCATTGTATATATACACATGTCTTCTTCATCTCCTGGTGGACAGTTAGATTGTTTCCATATCTTAGCAATTGCAAATAATGCTGCAGTGAACATGAGAGTGTAGATCAGATTTCAGTTTTGCTGGAGTGTATGTCAGTTTTAGGCTTTCCTGAGTGGTTCAGTGGTAAAGATTCTGCCTGCAATGCAGGAGACCTGGGTTCAATACCTGGGTCAGGAAGATCCCCTAGAGGAAGGCATGGCAACGCAGTCCAGTACTAGACTGAAGAATTCCACGGACAGAGGAGCCTGGCAGGTTGCAGCCGATAGGGTTACACAGAATTGGACACAACTGACACAACTAAGCAGCAGCAGCAGCATGTTAGTTTTTAAATTTTGAGAAGTTTCCATAATGTTTTCCATAGATGTCCATATCATTTAAAATTTCTGTCTTTGCGGGGGGGGAGCAGTCCTAAGATGGCAGAGGAATAGGACAGGGAGACCACTTTCTCCCCCACACATTCGTTGAAAGAACATTTGAGCGCTGAGCAAGTTCCACAAAACAACTTCTGAATGCTGGCAGAGGATATCAGGCACCCAGAAAGGCAGCCCATTGTCTTCAAAAGGAGGTGGAGAAGTCTTGAGGCTACTGTAAGAACAAGACTAAAAACCAGAGGCAGGAAGCTGAAGTCCAAAAACCTGAGAACACCAGAGAACTCCTGACTCCAGGGAACATTAATCAATAAGAGATCATCAAAAGCCTCCATACCTACACTGAAACCAAGCACCACCCAAGAGCCAACAAGTTCCAAAGCAAGACATACCATGCAAACTCTCCAGCAACACAGGAAAAAGGCCCTGAGCTTCAATATACAGGCTGCCCAAAGTCACACCAAACCCACTGACATCTCAAAACTCACTACTGGACACTTCATTGCACTCCAGAGAGAAGCAATCCAGCTCCACCCACCAGAACACTGACACAAGCTTCCCTAACCAGGAAATCTTGACAAGCCACCCATCCAACCCCATCCACGGTGAGGAAACTCCACAATAAAGAGGAACCACAGACTGCCAGAATACAGAAAGGCCGCCCCAAACTCAGCAATCTAAACAAGATGAAAAGGCAGAGAAATACTCAGCAGGTAAAGGAACAGGATAAATGCTCACCAAACCAAAGAGGAAGAGATAGGGAATCTACCTGATAAAGAATTCAGAATAATGATAGTGAAAATGATCCAAAATCTTGAAAACAAAATGGAGTTACAAATAAATAGCCTGGAGACAAGGATTGGGGAGATGCAAGAAATATTTAGCAAGGATCTAGGAGAAAAAAAAGGTCAGTATATAATGAATAATGCAATAAATGAGATAAAAAACAGTCTGGAGGAAACCAACAGTAAAATAATGGAGCCAAAAGACAGGATAAGTGAGGTAGAAGGTAGAACGGTAGAAACAAATGAATCAGAGAGGAAAAATAATTAAAAGAAATGAGGACAACCTCAGAGACCTCGGGGACAATGTTAAATGCCCCAACATTCGAATCATAGGCGTCCCAGAGGAAGAAGACAAAAAGAAAGACCATGAGAAAATACTTGAGGAGATAATAGTTGAAAACTTCCTTAAAGTGGGGAAGGAAATAGTTACCCAAGGCCAAGAAACCCAGAGAGTTCCAAACAGGATAAACTCAAGGCAAAACACCCCAAGAAACATATTAATCAAATTAACAAAGATCAAACACAAAGAACAAATATTAAAAGCAGCAAGGGAAAGGCAACAAATAGCACACAAAAGGATTCCCATAAGGATAATAGCTGACCTTTCAATAGAAGCTCTTCAGGACAGAAGGGAATGGCAGGACATACTTAAAGTGATGAAAGAGAAAGACCTACAGCCCAGATGACTGTACCCAGCAAGGATCTCATTCAAATATGAAGGAGAAATCAGAAGCTTTACAGACAAGCAAAAGCTGAGGGAATTCAGCACCACCAAACCAGCTCTCCAACAAATACTAAAGGATCTTCTCTAGACAGGAAACACAGAAAGGGTGTATAAACTTGAACCCAAAACAACAAAGTATATGGCAGTGGAATGATACTTATCAATAATTAGTGTAAACGTAAATGGGTTGACTGCCCCAACCAAAAGACAAAGCCTGGCAGAATGAATACGAAAATAAGACCCCTATATATGTTGTCTACAAGAGACCCACCTTAAAACAAGGGACACATACAGACTGAAAGGGAAGGGCTGGGAAAAGATATCCACGCAAATAGAGACCGAAAGAAAGCAGGAGTAGCAATACTCATATCAGATCAAAAAGACTTTAAAATAAAGGCTGTGAAAAGAGACAAAGAAGGACACTCCATAATGATCAAAAGATCAATGCAAGAAGACGATATCACAATTATAAATATATATGCAACCAACATAGGAGCATTGCAATATGTAAGGAAAATGCTAACAAGTATGAAAGGGTGAATTAACAGTAACACAATTATACTGGGAGACTTTAATACTCATTCACACCTATGGGTAGATCAACTAAACAAAAAATTAACAAGGAAACACAAACATTTAAAGTATCATTTNACTCCGTCCATTGGATTTTCCAGGCAAGAGTACTGGGGTGGGGTGCCATTGCCTTCCCCGAAATGTGGGTATAATACTTCATTTTTGCGTGTGTGCCTACATAAACAGGGACACTCGCATAACTGGCTTGCTGAGATGTCTGAGGTACCCCATCCCTTTGGGAAATGTAACAGTTGGGTCCTTCCAGGGACCTCAGATGAACTACATGAGGGTGGGTTTACATAGGGGCTATTTACAATGTACAGACTGTGTAAACAAGAAATGCTGCTCACCGTCTGGTTCTGCAAGGTAAAATCATTAGCCGCTGCAGTTGCCAACTCAGGACAGAGAAGCAGGTGAGGCACTGCGTACATGGAAAAAGAGATAAAATTGCCTGTAGATAGTTTCAGGTAAAATTTGCATGAACCTGAAATTTTGTATCTTGCCATACTTAGAACAGTACTAAAATTATTAACTAAGAAATCTGTTCCTCATGACCTTCTCCTATGATGCGTACTGGATTGCATATTCCCTGCGCCAAAGTCATACATATGCTGACCTCCCTCCTTAGCTCCTTGGAGCAGTTCCTCAGAGCTATGTTGGAAACTGAATCCTGGGCTAGTGTCCTCAGTAGGGTCTCTGAATCAAACTGAAACTCACTGCTCTTACGTCGTGTAGTTTTTATTTCAGTTGACAGCAGGACAAGGGGAACCATCAGGTGTGGCACTCTGGGAGCTAGCAGCTGAGCGCTGACACCACCCCCAGGCCAGGGCGCAGCTGAGCCTGAAACCCGGGAGAGAAGCGCTGAAGCTGGAAGCAGCCGTGACCGTTGGAGAGGATGGATGGCAGTCCTCTAACCTCTCTGATTGCCTGCAGGGCCTTCCACTGACCAAATGTCATCTCCTTTCTCGACCCAGAGAGGCCNCCGGGAGAGAAGCGCTGAAGCTGGAAGCAGCCGTGACCGTTGGAGAGGATGGATGGCAGTCCTCTAACCTCTCTGATTGCCTGCAGGGCCTTCCACTGACCAAATGTCATCTCCTTTCTCGACCCAGAGAGGCTGCAAGTAGGTGGATAAAAACTCCTGTTGTAACAAGGAAGAACAAATGTGACTTCACATTGGATTTATTCCTCTAACATTTGTGCTAGGTTGGTGTGCTTAGTCATGCTGGCTCTGCATCTTTGTCAAATATGTTGCCTAGATTCTGAAATATATGGACTACCCGGGTGGCTCAGCGGTAAAGAACCCACCTGCCAATGCAGGAGCTGTGGGCTTACTCCCTGGGTTGGGAAAATTCCCTGGTGAAGGAAATGGCAACCCACTCCACTATTTCTTGCCTGGGGAATCCTATGGACAGAGAAGCCTGGCAGTCTGTGTTCCATGGGGTGGCAAAAGAATCGGACATGACTTAGCGACTAAACAACAAACAGCCTGAAGTACGCATGACAGCACTTTCTCAAGACTCGACCTCTAAGCTTGACTTTTAAAGTCATGAGACTTTTCACTCATAGAGCAATGAGAAGCTGCAGAACAGAAAATAACACCACACTGGGGGCTTTAGGATCCTCCACCTGAATCTCCCAGCCAGTGTTGAGGAGAAGGAGGTTTGGGGTTTCCCCAGCATCCTACCAGCGTCAGGACACTACCCCCACTCTCCTGCTCAGAAGTGCTGCCAGGAGCCCCATCCCTCAGTTCTCTTACACCTTAGAGCACCCCCACAAGGCAGTTCTGGACAGGATCAAGGGAGGGCCAGGAGGAAAGCACCAGATCCACTGGGTGGTTTATCCTGGATGTGGTAAGATGATCCACCTGATGATGAGAGGACCTCCAGGTGTCTCTCCACTGGTGTCATCACATTGCCTGAAATTCCTCCTGTGCGAATGGATTAATAGGGCATTGTCCCTTATGAGGGGGGTGGCACAGCATGGCAGAGGGAGAAGACAGGCTTGCTGGTCTGACACACCCGAGTGCCTTTCAGATGGGCAACTCAGGCTACAGGCTTCTTCTCTTCGAACCTCAGTGTGCTCTTCTCCCAAATAGGTAACTTCCTTCCTGCCGTCACGTGGGTCCCTCTGGCTGATCCCAGGGTGCTGGCCCAGAGCCCTGAGGGGAAGGTGATGCAATTATATTGCTGGCAGAACATTCTGCACACAGGGATCACTTTATGCAGAGCACCTGACTCACAGTAGGTGTGCTTTATGTAGGACACCTGATGCACACTAGGCGTACATACATAGAGCACTCAGCATACAGAAGCAGCGCTTTACATAGAGTGTCCAACACACGGCATGTGTCCTTTGCGCAGAGTAC
This sequence comes from Oreotragus oreotragus, assembly GCA_006410675.1. Classification (NCBI taxonomy): domain Eukaryota; kingdom Metazoa; phylum Chordata; class Mammalia; order Artiodactyla; family Bovidae; genus Oreotragus; species Oreotragus oreotragus. Next base: position 743,491 of record SJYX01008838.1, read on the forward strand.
CACACACATAGTAGGTGTGCCTTATGTAGAGACCCTGGCATGTCGTAGGCATGACTTGTGGAGAGTCCCCAGCACATAGCAGGCATGCTTTATGTACAACTCCTGGCATACAGTAGGCAGGATTTATGCAGAGTCCTTGGCACGCGGTAAATGCGCTTTTTGTAGCCCACCTGGAACATAGCAGGCACGCTTTATGCAGAGTTTCTGACACACTGTAGGCTGCTTCTTCAGGTACCAGCACATAGAAGGCACTCTGCAAATATAGCTTTCTCTGCACGCAGTAGGCTTGCTCTAGGTGGACTACTGGCCCACACTAACACAAGCATCACTTTGCCATCACTTTGCTTTCATTCCATCTTTTTTGAGGACTCCAGAGTCTTCCCATTTTTCTGTGAGATTCTCTTTGGGCCCCCATCTCTAGGTGTCATTCAACATTCCACTGAGGACGGTCTGCACAGCCCACAGTCAGAGCAAGGGTGGGGCAGACCTCCACTCCCAGTTCTGTCCCCCCACCCCCTTGTGTGGACCCCGTTCTCTCTCAGCCCACCCCAGCCTGGCCCCTCGTGCCTCCATGTGCCCTCTTCCGATTGGCTCCTTTATCCCTGGACTCGGTCCCGTTCAGCCGCTCGGTCGTGTCCAACTCTTTGTGATCCCATAGACTGCAGGACGCCAGGCCTCCCTGTCCATCACCACCTCCCAGACTCAGAGAAAGGTAATTTCCACTCAGACTGGTTTCTCTGCTCCTGTTCCTGGAAGCCATGCTTCAACACAGGCCCTGGGCTCCGTGGAGGTGGGAGTTGAACTGCTGCCAGGCTGTGTGCCCTGGAGGCCGGGGGCCTCAGGGCTCTGAGTTTCCAGGATCTCTGCCAAGAAATGGTCCATGATGTCTCCCTGGTCCACCTCGGGAAGGGAGCCCTGGAGATGACTTGGGACAAGGCAGACCCTCTGTCTGTCCTGAGGATCCAGCATCTTTTATACGAAACTGGTTCCCAGGCCTCACTTCATGTTTGGGCAGCATCCAGGTGGGGAGGAAGTAAGCATGCTGGGCAAATCGGCTGGCTTAGTCTGGAGCCTGGCAGTATTTTCTAGGGGAGGGGCTGGGTAAAGGCTTTGCACAAAAAGGGGAGAGGAAGTTGTGTGAGAGACAACCCGCTCTAGAAAGAAGGTACCAGGCTGAGGGTCAAGGGGCTCGGCGTTTTGACCTGGTGTGGGGAAGGCCGCTGCCCATGGCATAGTGGCTCTAGGGATTGAGTTGGCTTGGGAGAGGAGTGGATACCAGTGGGTAACTAACACACACACACACACACAAACTGTCTGTGTGTGTCTTTCTGTCTCTTTGTCTCTATCATTCCCTCTTCCTTTGAATTTCTCTGGTCTCCATTCCCTCACCCAGCTCATGTCTGTCTGTCTCTGAGCCCTTCTTCCCTACCCCTGCCCCTCACTCCCTTGCTCCTCTCCCTCTACCCATCTCTGCCTCACAGATCACCATCACTGCCTCTTCCTTCATCCTCAGGATTCACCCTGCACCCCATCTGACCACAGGATGCTGGAGCTGAGCGTGTCCCGGCTGGGATTCGGGCTGGTGGCAGCCTCCCCATGGCTGCTGCTGGTCAGGGCCTCCTGGCTTCTGGCCCGCATCCTGGCCTGGACCTACACCTTCTACAACAACTGCCGCCTCCTCCAGTGTTTCCCGCAGCCCCCCAAACTGAACTGGTTCTTCGCGCACCTGTACCTGGTGAGTTTCCTGGGAGATCCTGGGAGATCAGGAATGGGGCTCAGGGTTTGGGCTGGGGTCTAGAACAGCAGAGAAGCCAGGGAGGCCTGGGAGGCCCCTCTTCCCTCCCTCACTCATTCCTCTGCTCTGCCGTCGAGACCTTCCCCACATCCTGCCTTTCCAGCCTTAGCCTGCTTTGGGGTCCATTTCCTGCCTGCCTTGCATACATTACTGCACCTCTGAGGCCGGGCTGCACAGAATCTGGTCCCCTGGCCTCTCCAGTCTCCATGGTGGCCTTGAGTTCCTCTCAAGGGTGCTGTCCTGGGTCTGCTCTGCATGTGGTCCTTCTCCTTGTGACTTTTCACTCCGGGCTACAGCTTCCCCACGGGAATTATCTATCACTTTCTCATCCCCATGCCTCCTCCTTCCAGGATCCCTCCTCTTATCTAACTGCCCTCCCTCTACCAAGATGTCCCCAGGTGCTCATAGCCCAACCTGGATAAAGTTGGCCAATCACCACCCATTCTAAGAAGCCTTCTTAGACCTCACTCTCCTCCACACCTGCCCACTTTGTGCCTCAGACCTTGATTCTGGCTTGGCCCTGCTCCTGATTTCCTCTTATCTAACTCCCCTCCCTCTACCAAGATGTCCCCAGGTGCTCATAGCCCAACCTGGATAAAGTTGGCCAATCACCACCCATTCTAAGAAGCCTTCTTAGACCTCACTCTCCTCCATACCTGCCCACTTTGTGCCTCAGACCTTGATTCTGGCTTGGCCCTGCTCCTGATTAATTAAACAGCTCAACTGTCAAATTGCTTAATAAGCACCTCCCAGTTTGATATGGTTCTGGGAAGCAGACTACAGTCCATGGCTGGCTAATATTAGGATGCAAAATAAAGGTGTGATGACCTAAGTGATGAGCATGCCATCACTCCCCTCTGTCAGGGTCAAAGGGATGGGTACCCAGCTCTCCTATCTAACAGCCTAGCTGAGAGAGGTGTCCATCTTTTCTTTCTTGTCTTGGACAAGAGCTACCACTTGGTGGAGGATTTACTGAAATTTTACTGTTTATTGTAGCAAAGTTCAGAAGGCAGGGGCATTACAAATCTTCATGTGACGATTTCCTGAGATTCTGGATCTTGAAAGCATCTCAGCGAGTCTTCCCAGGTGGTGCTAGTGGTCAAGAACCCTGCCTGCCAATGCAGGTTAGGTGGAAGAAAGGCGGGTTTGATCCCTGGGTTGGGAAGATGCCCTAGTGGAGGGCACAGCAACCCACTTCAGTATTCTTGCCTGGAGAATCCCATGGACAGAGGAGCCAGGCTGCAGTCCATGGGGTTGCCAAGTCGGACATGACTGAAGTGACTTAGCACACGAGGCACAGTGAGTCTTGGAGGCAGCAGGAATGTTACATGGTTACTGCATTTCTTCCCTCCCCTCTAAGGGCTTGGTCATGGAGTATGGTCTTGGTCATTTTTCCTTCCTGTGGCCCCTCATGCTGTGTGACCTCGGCTGAGTCACTCTCCCTCCCTGGACCGATCTCACCAAGTGCTTTGCATCCTCAATTTGGCACTTGAGGAGAAGGGAGTGAAAGGTTGTTGCTGAACTACGAAAAGATGCTGGGATTCTTGGCCTCTGGAGGAGAACTCAACCCAGGGCCAGAGACAAGGCTTGATCGCTCAGAGCTTTTGTGTAATAAAGTTTTATTAAAGTATGAAGGAGATAGAGAAATCTTCTGACATAGGCATCAAAAGGGGGCAGAAAGAGTGCCCCCCTGCTAGTCTTTAGCTGGATGTTATATAGTCACTAGCAGTTTGCTAATGAAAGAAAGGAATGTCTTAAAACTCAGAATGGCACCAGGCCCCTCATCCATAAGATGTAGTTTGGGATAATCTCGGTACCAGACAATTCATCCCGGGCCATAAAACGATTGGCCTGAATCTTGTAGAAGGGCAGATTACCATACAAATAGTTTCATTTACAAAGATTAGGGGAACAATGTCTGAGGATAACATACTGGTTTGTCAAGTAGGTTCTGAGCCATTAGGTGGCACTGACTTGAAGACAGAGTCTGGGGTAAATGCATAGTACATTAACATAGCTTAAGACAAACATTTCCATTAAAAAAATGCATTGGTTAACTCTAGGTTTGAGAATAGTTAACTTCAGGTGGAACCAGGTGTCGTTATGGCAACACAGTATTTTAAGAGAAACCTTTTAAAATTTGTATAGAGAAGGGAAAAAATATATATCACTAGCTTGTTTCCTCCTGCCACTTAAGAGAGATAAAAAATGTCTGACACTTGAGCCTATTTCCTCCATTTGGAGACCCCTGGCCTTCCTGCCTCTTTCCCTCTCAGGAGCAGGTCACAAAGGTGAATGTGACTTATGTTCACCTGCCAAGAGCCCCTGGGGGTATTTGTCAGGTTTGAATGAGGCATCCTGAGGGAGAGGATACTTCACCAGGAGGCAACCCACCCTTCTTTTCCTTTGGGCGCAAAAGGTGTCAGCTTCTTCATTTATAGATGGCATAATTGAAAGTCATGTCCATAGGTTGCAGAGAAATAGGCAGGATGTACTCTGCATGGAGCCAGTTGGGGGAGGGGGTTTCATGGGTCAGAGCTGCTGTCATGAGTGAGGGGCAGAATTCACGTCTGTCCTTTGGGATCGGCCAGGGATGCAAGGCCCCAGGTGTGCAGATGATTTACTGCAAGGAACTGCAGGCTGTATGGACCAGCCAGAATAGGAGAGGATGTGGGACCAAAACCCAGGGACAAGCACTGAGGCCACCTTGCTACCTACAAACCTGTCCAGTGGGGATCTCTTTCTGTGACCACCCCTGGGGCTGAGACCATTCCCAGGACAAGAAAAAGTTTGGCTTCTCAAGATAAAGTCACCTACTTGTGGGCAAAGAGCCTGTCTTCTCCCTGCACTCTGGGGTATCTCCTTGGGACTTGGAGGTGCTTCAGGACCACTCCTCCACACGAGGGAAGGAGAAGGAGGAAGCAGAGATTCCCTCCATCTGTGCGGGATCTGACACACTGTCCACTGCAGCGGTTCTTCTCGGGAATGATGTCCTTACATGCTTTCAGGTCCCCCCGACAGAGCAGGGCTTGAGAAAATCAACCCAGCTGGCAGCTAACTACTCCCATGGATATATGATCTGGTTTGGCCCCATCACTCCCATGATCGTTTTCTGCCACCCTGACATGCTCCGGAGCATCACCAATGCCTCAGGTACCCATACAGAGCTTGTGGTGGTGGGTGTCATGACACATTTCATGGATTCTAGCCCCTCCTTGCCAACTTTTTATGTGGCCCCTACAGGACCCTGCTCCCCCTTCCTCTCTTCCCTCTCAGCCACTTCCTCTTTGCTTCATGCATTTATCAAGCTCCATCTCACTGACTCCTGTTTCTTCCCATGATTGTTTGGCCTCCAACCTTGTACCCTTCTGAAGTTTATCCCCAATCTCAAGGTCTCATATCTGGACAGAGAGATCCTTGACCTGGTATGGTTGGTCAGGAACTGGCCAGCAGAAGACGGGCTGTGGCAATCCAGAAAAGAAACAAAATTCTCTGCTGGGGTGTGCTGGAAGGCTTCCTGGAAGAAGAGGTGCTGGAACTAGGTCTGGAACAATGAGAAGAAAATATTTTAAAGCAGAGGGTAGAGGGACTCAGTGGGCATCCATAACATCCCAGGCCCCCTGCCAGGCCAGCCCTCAGTCTCACTCATCTGCAGACCCAGAGAAATGAAGGCTTCTGGCTGGTGTAGAACTGGGAGCTGCTCTTCCTGTGACACCTACCTCTCTGGTGGGCCCGTTTCATTTATCCTATCCTGTGGCTCAGCCACTCTAGTTCAGTGCTCTCCTCCTCCATTCCCCGGGAATCTCCCTAAGGAGACTCCACCCACCTCTGTCTCCCTTCCCTTGCCCTCTGCCCCTCCCATCCGAGACAGACCAGGGGAACGGGCAGCTCCTGAGGGAGACCTGGGTTCAGACACCAGAATGCTGAGTGACTCTGGGAAAGGCCCTGGCTCCCTCTGGTTGCTGAAGCCTCTTTCAGCTGTTAGTGGTGGAAATGCCACCCTGTATGTTCTAAGCAAAGAAAGGAAATCAACTGACCAGCTGGATCCAGGCCTTAATGTTATCAGAAATCTGTTTTCATCATTTAGTGTTCATCTGTGATGGGTTTACTCTCATCCTAGTAAAACTGAATCTCAGACGCTCAAACTCCATAGGAAAGGGAGTTCATTTACAACAGTTCTAGGAGAAGTTGAGGATTCCTTTTAATTTGTTTGATTTGGGTCATAGGACCAATTCCTGTAAACCTAAGATTCTGAGCATCCAGTCTTGGCACCATAGGGTCCACTGAGCTATTGTTTTGGGGCTCAGAGCAGTTGGATAATTAAGAATTCAGGCCACGGATTAAAGAGTCTTGGGCTGGTGTCTCAGGTTTACTGTCCGGGAGAATGTGCGCAAGGGACTCCATCATTGAGAGCCTCAGTTTTCTCATCTGCAATATGGGGACGAAAGAGAAGTCAGGTGAACATGGTGTTTGGGATCCAAATNGGTTTACTGTCCGGGAGAATGTGCGCAAGGGACTCCATCATTGAGAGCCTCAGTTTTCTCATCTGCAATATGGGGACGAAAGAGAAGTCAGGTGAACATGGTGTTTGGGATCCAAATAGGGAAAGAACCTCTCTATCTCTGTACCAGAGGGACCACGAAGACTGTATATGACCAATGTCAGGAGGGAGCCCAGGAGAAAACTCAGGACAGACCAGCAGCTGCCGGAGGTGACTCATGGGCTCAGGTGTGGATCTCTGCCCTGCACATCTTTGCCTCTTGCAGCCGGGAAGAGTGTGAATTGGGTCCTTTCTGTTCCTCTCCAGATTCAGAGCTGGGAGGAAGGTCTCCTGTATACACAGGGCCTGGCCAGCACCTATGGGGCTGTGTGCTGCTCGTGGGGCACAGGGGGCTGGCATGTGGTCATCTGCATCTTCCACCCCACTGCTCCAGGTGGACATACTCTTGGCCATGGCTCGCTGCTGCCACATCCTCCATGCTGGGTGCAGACACAGGGGGCTGTGGTAGAGATGCCTCTGCCTCTTTCTTACCTGGACGCTCACCTGCCTACTTCTGGTCATGTCTACTCACACCTAGGGCATACCTGTGTGCCGTCTGCTGTAGGCTACGTCTGGTCAGCTTTATGTTTCTACCTGGTTTCTGATTACAGGACCATGTGCAAAACGGACCACTGTGGACCATATACTAATGTGGACCCGAGTCTCTCTGTACCAGAGTCAGTGTAGACCTCAACGAAGGCGACACCGGTTCTCGTAGACTCCGCAAACCCCCAAACAGAAACTCTTGCCTGAGATGCTGTTAGTGATTCTCTGGTTCTCCTGCTTGTCACGTCTGGGTCATGTTTCAGGTCTGTTTGAGGTCCGAGACTCAGGGTCACTTTCCGATGTGTCAGTGACCTTATGTGATCTTGTTTGATGCCTGTCTTAGGGTATGTCTGAGTCACGTCTGGGGCCCAGCCGGGGACACACCTGGTTCAGGCCTGTGACATCAGTGCATGTAAGCCCTGTGTGGGACACATGCTGGGCAAATTCAGGCCAAGTTAGATTGTCTTCAGGTCCATGTGTCATATCAGGCTGTGTCATCCATGTTGGGGCCACGTCAGGACATGTTAACACATGGGGCCATGTCACATTTCTCAGGAGAGGTTGGAGTGCAGGGGCAGACGTGGTGTTCTAGGTCCCCATAAAGATGTTTTGTAGAGTGCTGGGCTATGCCTGTATCTTCATAACATGTTGGACCATGTGGGAGCCATGTCAGGGAATGTTGGGGCATGTTGTATCTTGTTGGAGTGTTTCTGAGCACCTAAGAGTTGTGTCTACGGACTTTGCCTTTGCTCTCCTCTGTCCTGCAGCCTGGTCTGGTCCTCCCCCCTCCCGTCACCTCTCCACCTGGCTTCTGGCTTCCAGTTCTCTTGGCCTCATTCCTGCTATGCAGGGCACAGAGCGGGAATGCAGATTCCTGGCTCGGATCCTTTATTCCACACAATATTTCCTCTTTTCCCCATCTCCCTGGCCCGTGATGGTCCTCCTTCATGTCAGCTGCTGTCGCACCCAAGAACATGGATTTCTACAACTTTCTGAAGTCCTGGCTTGGTGAGTAACTGTGAGCGAAGGGGATTGGGGACAACCCTGGGGACCCAGAGGAAAGTTCTGCCTTTTGCCCACTCCCCATGGCTATCTCTGCTAGGGGATGGGCTGCTGCTGAGTGCTGGTGACAAGTGGAGCAGGCACCGTCGCATGCTGACACCCGCCTTCCACTTCAACATCCTGAAGCCCTATATGAAGATTTTCACCAAGAGCACAGAAATCATGCATGTGAGTCTCTTGAACCCAGGGTCCCATCTGGAGTCTTGGGGATAATGGGGACTCAGAGACCCCCTGTCTGGAGCCTGGCTCTTGTGGGTGGCTTTAAGGCCATGGGCTCTTCCATTCTGAACCGTGGTTTCCACAGTTGAAAAATAAGGCTTATATGATCCCTGCTTTGTAGGGTGGCCAAGATGACCTAATGGAATCATGTCTCTGGCACATAAGAGATGCTCAGAAGGTGTTAGTTTCTACATTTTCCTCAAAGAGGCCTTGGAATCTTGAGACGTCTTTGGTAAAAATGATGAATATTTTGTAGTAGTTATTCTAGAGTATCAAGCTACTTAAAAACAGTAAGTGCTTGGTATTGAGAAGTCTGTGAGTCAGTTAGCTGGTGCTTCTGGACGTAGATTGGGCCACTAGTGTATCTGTGATCAGATAGGAAGTTTTGCTGATCTAGGGTCATTCTTCTCACATATTTTGGACTTGGCTGGTTGCAGGCTGATCTCAAATGGCCTTACTCCGGGCAAAGGACTTCCTTTCATGTGATTCTCTCCCTTTAGATTGCATCTCAGGTTTGTTCACATGGCAGAAGCAGGGTTCCAACAGCCCGACAGGAAGCTGCAATGCTGCTTGGGAGCTTGGTTTAGGACGATCTACTCACCATTTCCACCAGAGTCTGTTGGGCAAAGCAGAGCTTCCCCTGGTGGTTCAGTGGTAAAGAATTTGCCTGCAATGTAGGAGACACGGGTTTTATCCCTGGGTTGGGAACATCCCCTGGAGGAGGGCATGGAAACCCATTCCAGTATTCTTGCTGGGAGAATCCCATGGACAGAGGAGTCTAGTGGGCTGTGATCCATGAGTTCCCTAAGAGCCGGACAGGACTGACCAACTAGGCATAGCACACATTGGCGAAAGTAGATCCAAGGCCAGCTCAGAATCAAAGTAGGCTCCACCTACTAATAGAAGTTCCTGAAAAAGCACATTGCAAAGGATTTGGATATATATACACGGGGAAGGTCAGGAATTTGTGACGTGGCTGTGTCTTTTCCATACTTGCAAGCTGACAAGGGAGCTTGTTACTGTTTTGTGGATTCTGTCAGAAGACATGAGAGTCCTGGGTCACTGACAAAGGATAGTTTTTTACTCTTGGCATAGCAAATGGCACCTTCTTCTTGCTGGTTTGCATCCTTCCTCCAAGTCAACAAATCCCATGTGGATGGCAAATGTGGACCTTGACTGGTACCTACTCAAGTAGTATGTTTTATTATAGGGTGGAAGAATGCTAGATTTAGGGTGTATGTGACTTTTAGAACTAGAAGCATGCCTGATATTTTCCCAGGAGGAGACTTTACCTCACTCTCAAAGGTTGTTTGCTGCAAACACAACTCTGAGAAATGGTCCAGATAAAGAACATCATGGACTACCAATTTTTTGGCATACCCAGCAAGATTATACAAGAGTATTCAGGGCCCATGGAGAACTACCTCTCTAAACACAGGGACAGTTTATTCATCAGTTTCCATCAGTAAAGGTGATGAAAGCTAAACTTTGCTTAGCACTTAACTTTATGCAGTTATTATAGGGTGGAAGAATGCTAGATTTAGGGTGTATGTGACTTTTAGAACTAGAAGCATGCCTGATATTTTCCCAGGAGGAGACTTTACCTCACTCTCAAAGGTTGTTTGCTGCAAACACAACTCTGAGAAATGGTCCAGATAAAGAACATCATGGACTACCAATTTTTTGGCATACCCAGCAAGATTATACAAGAGTATTCAGGGCCCATGGAGAACTACCTCTCTAAACACAGGGACAGTTTATTCATCAGTTTCCATCAGTAAAGGTGATGAAAGCTAAACTTTGCTTAGCACTTAACTTTATGCAGTAAGTTGACCAAGGATACAGAGAGAGCAGGAGGGTGAGCCAAGATTTAAAACCAGGTCTCCTGACTCCCAGTCATGAGACCTTTATGTCCTAGCAGTAACAGCTTCCACTCAAGCCTGATACTCTCCTCTCCGGAGATGGTTTCCTGGGGCCAAGAGGCAGGGTCTGGGGGAGTCCACTCAGGTGGTTGGGAATGGGCCCTAACTCTGTCTCCTTCTCTGTCCAGACCAAGTGGGAGCGCCTGTTCACCCAAGGCCACACCCGTCTGGACATGTTTGAACGCATCAGCCTCCTGACCCTGGACAGTCTGCAGAAATGTGTCTTCAGTTTTGACAGCAATTGCCAGGAGTGAGTCTCAGCTAAGAGCCTGGGAGCATGAGTCATAGACCCAAGGTAGTAGATGGAGGAGGGAGGACTGACCAGAGAAATAAGGAGGGCCTTCCTGAAGGAGGTGGCCCAGAGCAGGACAACCCAGGACAGGAAATGGAAAGAGAAGGAGTTATCATTTCAGGTAGGTAGACCTGTTTGATCGGGGAAGACAATGGTACCCCACCCCAGTACTCTTGCCTGGAAAATCCAATGGACAGAGTAGCCTGGTGGGCTGCAGTCCATGGGGTCGCTAACAGTCGGACAGATTGAGCGACTTCACTTTCACTTTTCTCTTTCATGCATTGGAGAAGGAAATGNCTTGGAGCTCAGTGAGCTTGTGGCAAAGCGGAACAAGCAGATCTTCCTGCACATGGACTTCCTATACTTCCTCACCCGGGCTGGGCGATGCTTCCGCAGGGCTTGCCGCCTGCTGCATGACTTTACAGATGCCATCATCCAGGAGCGGCGCGGCACTCTCCCCAATGAGAATATAGATGACTTCCTTAAGGCCAAGGCGAAGACCAAGACTTTGGACTTCATTGATGTGCTTCTGCTGACCAAGGTGGGTTCCTCTGGGATCTGAGTTCAAGAGGTAGAATGGACTTTGATCTGATCAAAGAATTTGAATGGGATGTAGAGAATCCTGGGAAGCCATGGAAGGGGCTTGTGGAATGGAGGGATGGGTCAGGGATAAGTTTTAGAGATGACCATGTGGAATATTGCCTGTGGGGGACTACTAAGTGTGAAACTGGGAGGGGCCTGAGATTTCACTCAAATGGGAAGCTAATAAGTCAGTCTACCACAGAGATAGACTGTGTACATATGTATGTGTATGTACAGTATACATACAGAATCCTGGATCAGAGCAGCCCATTTATTCAGTTCAGTTCAGTTCAGTTCAGTCACTCAGTCGTGTCTGACTCTTTGCGACCCCATGAATCGCAGCACACCAGGCCTCCCTGTCCATCACCATCTCCCGGAGTTCACTCAGACTCACGTCCATCGAGTCCGTGATGCCATCCAGCCACCTCATCCTCGGTTGTCCCCTTCTCCTCCTGCCCCCAATCCCTCCCAGCATCAGAGTCTTTTCCAATGAGTCAACTCTTCGCATGAGGTGGCCAAAGTACTGGAGTTTCAGCTTTAGCATCGTTCCTTCCAAAGAAATCCCATTTATTACTCATGGCAAAAAACAGTAACCAGAGTAGAACTGTAGCTCTGCTACCCCATTCCTAAATTCCTCTGATGGCTCAAGTATGCTCTTACCTGTACATGGCAACCATACTTGCATGACAGTAAAAGTACATACCTCCAGATTTTTAAATTTGGAACTTATACAAGACAGCTGATACATTTTCCACTTTCTCCCTATGGGGAGAGGGAGAGAGAGACACACAGGGAGAGAGATTATTCTGCAGCTTAAACAAATTATTTTTGGTAAGAAGGCAAAGTCTAAAGTTTTTATATTTTTATAACCCATGCTGTAACCCAGGTTGCCAGGAACTTTTTTTTTTTTTTTCAGAAATCCCTCATTATTTTGAAATATAAAAATGTTTATGAGTGACTGATTATTTTTTCACCAGGGACAACATAGGAGATAAAGAGGTCAAGGGGGAGGTCTCTGGGGTGGGGCCTCTGGTGACAGAGTGCACAGGTGGTTTAAAATTTCAGGGTGGGCTTGGGTCTCTGGATGGATAGTGGGGCTTCAGAGACTGTCTCAGTTTAGCCTCAGAAACCCTCTGAAATAGAGCAATTCTAGGGATCTTGCTTTCTCTCCAGGATGAAGATGGGAAGGGATTGTCAGACGAAGACATCCGGGCTGAAGCTGACACCTTTATGTTTGAGGGTGAGACCCCAGTGTGAGAAAATGTAGGGATAGGGTGTCTCTAAACCCAGGAACTAGCCCAGTCTGCCCTGGACCACCCCATCCTTCTCCATCCTCCTCATGGGCTTTACCATGGGGGTGTTGTCCACCCCGTGGTGCTGAAACAGTCCAGAAACACAAGGCTTTCTGGATGCCCCCAGGCCATGATACTACAGCCAGTGGCCTCTCCTGGATTCTGTATAACCTTGCAAAGCACCCAGAATATCAGGAGCGCTGCCGGCAGGAGGTGCAAGAGCTCCTGAGGGACCGTGAGTCTAAAGAGATTGAATGGTGAGTGCAAGTCTTCATGGCTTTTTTCTGAGCCCTTCTCATCACCTCTGCTTCCTGGCTGGGGAAGAGAGAAATTTTTGTGTGCATTCTGTTACTTAGTGGAAATAGGAACAGAGCCCAGAGGTAGGATCTCATACCCAGCATGTGTTTATGTGTGTGTGTGTGCGTGCGCGCGTGCATGCTAAGTTGCTTCAGTCGTGTCCGGCTCTGTGCGATCATATGGACTATAGTCCTGCCAGGATCCTCTGTCCATAGGATTCTCCAGGCAAGAATACTGGAGTGGATTGTCATGCTCTCCTTCAGGGGATCTTCCCAACCCAGGGACTGAATCTGCATCTCTTACATCTCCCGCACTGGCAGGCAGATTCTTTACCACTAGTGCCACCTGGGAAGCCCACTCAGCATGGATAGGAGGACAAAATTTGCTGGCTTTTGGCAGAGAAACCTGGATTTCTGAGATAATTAACAACAATATTTGAGGACAGATGAATTTGTGCCACTTAGCACAAATTCAGTAAGTGAACTTCGCCTCCACTCCCTGACTGTTTTCTCTGAAATTTCATGTTTTCAAGCATCTTCACGTCCTGAGTATTTGATAATCTCCTGCCCCTTAATTCCTCATATTGTTGAGTCTAGGGTTCACTAGGATCACCTGTGTATTAAAGTCATCCAACTCCTTTCTTGGAACATCTGCAGCTTTATCCATCTAATCCCTACTTAGGAAACACTGCCATACTGCCTCTCTGTCCCCAATTCTATGCCATCTCCAATTCTTCCCAGCCCCATTCCATATGCTGGAGACTCAGGAAGGACCAGACCCAGTCTTTGCTTTTAAGGAGCTCCTAACCTGCTGTAGAAATAGTCCCAGGTCAGGACACTCCCAGTGTACATGGGCAGGGCTGGGATTTGGAACAAGAGGGGCCAAGTTGAGGGTGGAAAGAAGTGCCTCGGCAGAGACTCTGAGATATAATCAGTAGATTTTTGGGTGCATTTGAGGTACATTTAGGTCAAGAAGACAGCTGGGAGAAAATGAAGAAATTGGGGGAAGGGATGAGAAAGAGGGAGAGTGAGAGGGAGAGAAAGGAAGGAGGGAGGGAGGAATTTGACTTGAATATATACTTGACCTGTGGAAAGCAGATTACCTCATAATATTAATACACAGTATCCCAGAGTGTGAAGTGGATATCTATTTTTGGATATTCAGGGAATCTTTAGGCTTTTAATGGAGTCTAAAATTTTAGGAAGAAGATTGTATTCACATGTTGTTAACTTAACCTTAGATACTCTTGTTGCTATGGTAAACCATATATTCTATCTGGATTGAGAAATATTAGAAGTTTAATTGGAAAATATGCATTCACATTTCTTGGTAAGTTTAATTCAGGTATTTTATATCATCACCATCATTTTTTCTTTTATTATTTTTCTAACTAATTGTTATTTCTAATAGAAAAACCGATAATTTTGAATATAAATTTCTTGCCCAGTGAACATAGGAAATGCTAAATATTGAGTCTCACATCCATAAGAAAAATAAAGATTGTTTCCTAAAATCTCAGGAACAACTGGGAAGCTATGTGTAAAAAAGTTAATTCATCCTGCTTCTCATGTCTTATAAGAAAGTAACATCCACATGAATCAAAGATTTTAAAAATGATGGCATCTTAAAGGCTCTAGAAGAAACCATGGGAGGCTCCAGAGTAGGGAAGACTCTATTTTTGAGACAAATCCTAAGAGACATACAAGTAAAGATTGATATACTATTTCCTGAAATAGATAAAGAGCAGTGTGTATGGTATTCAGTATGCTAGTACATAATTTTTTAATGCAAAAATTACCTTTGGAAGGATACATAATCACTAGACAAACTATAAGAAAGGGAGAGGAGTGCTATTGGTCCATAGATTTGGTGTTTTGTAGTTTTCCAATTTTGAGCTAGTTAACTGTATTTCAGTTTAGTTCAGTTCAGTCACTCAGTCATATCCGACTCTTTGTGACCCCATGGACCAGGCTTCCCTGTCCATCACCAATTCCTGCAGTTTACTGAAACTCATGTCCATTGAGTCAGTGATGCCATCCAACCATCTCATCCTCTGTCGTCCCCTTCTCCTCCTGCCTTCAATCTTTCCCAGCATCAGAGTCTTTTCAAATAAGTCAATTCTTCGCATCAGGTGGCCAAAGTATTGGAGTTTCAGCTTTAGCATCAGTCCTTCCAATGAATATTCAGGACTGATTTACTTTAGGATGGACTGGTTGGATCTCCCTGCAGTCCAGGGGTCTCTCAAGAGTCTTCTCCAACACTACAGTTCAAAAGCATCAATTCTTCGGTGCTCAGCTTTCTTTGTGGTCCAACTTNTGATGCCATCCAACCATCTCATCCTCTGTCGTCCCCTTCTCCTCCTGCCTTCAATCTTTCCCAGCATCAGAGTCTTTTCAAATAAGTCAGTTCTTCGCATCAGGTGGCCAAAGTATTGGAGTTTCAGCTTTAGCATCAGTCCTTCCAATGAATATTCAGGACTGATTTACTTTAGGATGGACTGGTTGGATCTCCCTGCAGTCCAGGGGTCTCTCAAGAGTCTTCTCCAACACTACAGTTCAAAAGCATCAATTCTTCGGTGCTCAGCTTTCTTTGTGGTCCAACTTTCACATCCATACATGACTACTGGAAAAAACAGCTTTGACTAGATGGACCTTTGTTGGCAAAGTAATGTCTCTGCTTTTTAATATGGTGTCTAGATTGGTCATAGTTTTTCTTCCAAGGAGTAAGAGTCTTTTAATTTCATGGCTGCAGTCACCATCTGCAGTGATTTTGGAGCCCAAGAAAATAAAGTCTCACTGGTTGCCCTATCTATTTGCCATGAAGTGGTGGGACCGAATACCTTAGTTTTCTGAATATTGAGTTTTAAGCCAACTTTTTCACTTTCCTCTTTCACTTTCATCAAGAGGCTCTTTAGTTCTTCTTTGCCTTGGCTTCCCTGGTGGCTCAGAGGGTAACTGTATTTAATTATTTTTAATGGTAGGATAATCGCTTTGCAATGTTGTGTTGGTTTCTGCCATACAACAACATGAACTGGTCATAACTACAGACACACACACACACACACACACACACGCACACACCCTCCCTCTTGAGCCTGCCTCCTATCAGCTCCTTATTCCACCACTCTAGGTCATCACAGAGTGCTAGGCTGGGCTCCTCATGTTATATAGTAGCTCTTCTCTAGCTATCTATTTCACACATGGTAGTGTATATTTGTCAATGGTACTTTCTAAATTCTACTGGATCTTATCTGCAATGCTTATAAAAACTTTTCCAGTGAATTCTCTTTCACTGTCTGCCGAAATGATGCATTTACTCCACTTTTTAAATGATATTACCCTCTTTTTTTTCCTCCTGTTTAATTGCATTAGCTAGTATCTCTAGTCCTGTAATAAATAAGATAAGCATTCAATCTGTTTCTTGCTCATTTACCTTTTGATTTTGCAATCTTGCCATAAAGAATGTTCCACATTCATACAAATTTGTAAATATTTCTATAGTTCACTTTTTGTTGATTTGTTCAGAAAACTTCTAAAACTATCTGGCTGAATTTTGTCTAGTACTTCTGTGATATTGCTTTTCTTTCTCTCTTTTTGAAAACCATTTTATTGAGGTATGATGATCAAAGGAAAAGCTGTATATATTTATGTATATGACTTCATGAGTTTGGAGATATTTGATCCGTCTGTGATTCTGTTCAAGGCAGAGAGGATCTTATAGGGCACCAGGAGGGCTGGGGTGGTGTCTCTCTTTTTTCACCCCAGATAATTGTCATGGGGTTTCCTTAGGGACGACCTGGCCCAGTTGCCCTTCCTGACCATGTGCATCAAGGAGAGTCTGCGGTTGCATCCCCCAGTCACGATCATCTCTCGCTGCTGTACCCAGGACATTGTTCTCCCAAATGGCCGGGTCATCCCCAAAGGTGACCATAATGATTAGGGGAGGAGGTTCCTGGTAGGAAGAGGGGCCCATCAGGCAGGTTGGAGCTAGTTCTGATTGGTCTCTCCTCTTCCACAGGTGTTATCTGCGTCATTGATATTTTCGGGACCCACCACAACCCATCTGTGTGGCCAGACCCTGAGGTGAGGCCTCTGCCACGCCATACTTCCATCATTCCTGTCCATTCCCTTTGGGGGACACAGAATTCTGATTGGCAAATCAGACATCACCTCCTTCCCATTATACACATAGCTGCCTCTCCAAGGATGGACGTCCTGGGAGATACCACCCAGTAACCCTGTCTTGTCTTGCCCCCAGGTCTATGACCCCTTGCGCTTTGACCCAGAAAACATCAAAGGGAGGTCACCTCTGGCTTTTATTCCCTTCTCAGCATGTCCCAGGTGAGGACATTGGGCATTTGAGGTGAGGAGGGAGTAGTGGGGGCGGGGCTCCGGGGCTGAGATTCCAGGCGTGGCTGTGGGGGCAGGAAAGGGGCAAAACAGAAGATGGTCACAGTTCTGGCACTCCGTCTCTCCCACCCCCCTGGGAATGGTAGTGGGCGCAAAGCGGGGCCTGCACTATGCTGACAGCAGAGTTCCCTTGTCTGCTGGTCTGCATTCTAGACGGAGGTCTGGGCTAGGCTCAGGGGATATGCAAGTCCACGAGGGGGATCCCGGGCATGGTTAGCTTTCTCCATCTCTGCCAGTCAGATTTCAGGCACTGTGGGGCTGAGATGAGGGTTCCGTGTAGTCAGAGCCCCGACTCCTTCCACAGGAACTGCACTGGACAGACGTTTGCCATGACCGAGATGAAGGTGGTCCTCGCTCTCACCCTGCTGCGCTTCCGTTTTCTGCCACACAAGGAGGAGCCACGCAGGAAGCCGGAGCTGATTCTGCGCGCGGAGGGTGGACTCTGGCTGCAGGTGGAGCCGCTGAGCGCAAGCCCTCAGTGACTGAACGATCCACTACCACCCTGCCTGGGACTCTCTATCGTCAAAAGGGCCCAGAGCTCCGCCTGCTGGCTCTCGGTGTTCAGTTCAGTTCAGTTCAGTCGCTCAGTCGTGTCCGACTCTTTGCGACCCCATGAATCGCAGCACGCCAGGCCTCCCTGTCCATCACCATCTCCCGGAGTTCACTCAGACTCACGTCCATCGAGTCCGTGATGCCATCCAGCCACCTCATCCTCGGTCGTTCCCTTCTCCTCCTGCCCCCAATCCCTCCCAGCATCAGAGTCTTTTCCAATGAGTCAACTCTTCGCATGAGGTGGCCAAAGTACTGGAGTTTCAGCCTTAGCATCATCCCTTCCAAAGAAATCCCAGGGTTGATCTCCTTCAGAATGAACTGGTTGGATCTCCTTGCAGTCCAAGGGACTCTCAAGAGTCTTCTCCAACACCACAGTTCAAAAGCATCGATTCTTCAGTGCTCAGCTTTCTTCACAGTCCAACTTTCACATCCATACATGACCACAGGAAAAACCATAGCCTTGACTAGGCGGACCTTAGTCGGCAAAGTAATGTCTCTGCTTTTGAATATACTATCCAGGTTGGTCATAACTTTTCTTCCAAGGAGTAAGCGTCTTTTAATTTCATGGCTGCAGTCACCATCTGCAGTGATTTTGGAGCCCCAAAAAATAAAGTCTGACACTGTTTCCACTGTTTCCCCATCTATTTCCCATGAAGTGATGGGACCGGATGCCATGATCTTCGTTTTCTGAATGTTGAGCTTTAAGCCAACTTTTTCGCTCTCCTCCTTCACTTTCATCAAGAGGCTTTTTAGCTCNTTCCTCTATCTCTTTGCATTGATTGCTGAAGAAGGCTTTCTTATCTCTTCTTGCTATTCTTTGGAACTCTGCATTCAGATGCTTATATCTTTTCTTTTCTCCTTTGCTTTTCGCCTCTCTTCTTTTCGGTGCTATTTGTAAGGCTTCTCCAGACAGCCATTTTGCTTTTTTGCATTTCTTTTCCGTGGGGATGGTCTTGATCCCTGTCTCCTGTACAGTGTCAGGAACCTCACTCCATAGTTCATCAGGCACTCTGTCTATCAGATCTAGGGCCTTAAATCTATTTCTCACTTCCACTGTATAATCACAGGCAAACGTGACGGCAGCATTTTATTCCCGGGAGTCTGCAAGGGCCTCACCCCAGTTCCGTTCACGTTTGCCTGAGTCTCACCGAGAACCAACAGGGGGCGCTCTGGGCGCTTTTGAAGATACAGCGAGTGGGCGTGGTTGATTGGAGACGGGACCAGTTGCCATGTGCCCAATAATACCTCTTTAGCTGAATCCCAGGGCCTGGTGAGCTGCCGTCTATGGGATCGCACAGCGTCGGACACAACTGAAGTGACTCAGCAGCAGCAGCAGCTGACTACCAGACTGGCACTGTGGTAGAGAATCTACCTGCCAATGCTGGAGATGCAAGAGATGCGGGTTAGATCCCTGGGTTCCCCCGGAGAAGGAAATGGCAACCCACTCGAGTATTCTGGACTGTAAAATTTCATGGACAGAGGAGCCTGGCAGGTTACAGTTCATGGGGTCACCCTGAGCACACATGGATATATGCACGGCTGACTACAGGACCCTATGCTGATGGCTTGATTTTCCCAGAACCCAAACATGGGCAAAAGGAAGCCACGTGAGGTGTTTGAGCAGAAGAGGGACCAGGGTTAAGGGCGGACTTAAGAGGTGGCGAGTGTTCTTCAATATATGTTGGAGTCTGGGAGGAGTCCAATATATATGAGTTCATCAAATCTGTGGTTACTCCAGATCTTCAATGAACACGGAAGAAATAAAACAAAGACATGCGTCCTAAAATTCTAGGCTCCCCAGGTAGTCTTTCTAAATTAAATAACTGGGAAGTGGTTTTCAGACTCCCTGTCAGCACTCCCACTCATGTACCACCGCCCCCCCACCAGATGTGTATAAGAGACAGCCCCAGTTCCGTTCACTTTTGCCTGAGTCTCACCGAGAACCAACAGGGGGCGCTCTGGGCGCTTTTGAAGATACAGCGAGTGGGCGTGGTTGATTGGAGACGGGACCAGTTGCCATGTGCCCAATAATACCTCTTTAGCTGAATCCCAGGGCCTGGTGAGCTGCCGTCTATGGGATCGCACAGCGTCGGACACAACTGAAGTGACTCAGCAGCAGCAGCAGCTGACTACCAGACTGGCACTGTGGTAGAGAATCTACCTGCCAATGCTGGAGATGCAAGAGATGCGGGTTAGATCCCTGGGTTCCCCCGGAGAAGGAAATGGCAACCCACTCGAGTATTCTGGACTGTAAAATTTCATGGACAGAGGAGCCTGGCAGGTTACAGTTCATGGGGTCACCCTGAGCACACATGGATATATGCACGGCTGACTACAGGACCCTATGCTGATGGCTTGATTTTCCCAGAACCCAAACATGGGCAAAAGGAAGCCACGTGAGGTGTTTGAGCAGAAGAGGGACCAGGGTTAAGGGCGGACTTAAGAGGTGGCGAGTGTTCTTCAATATATGTTGGAGTCTGGGAGGAGTCCAATATATATGAGTTCATCAAATCTGTGGTTACTCCAGATCTTCAATGAACACGGAAGAAATAAAACAAAGACATGCGTCCTAAAATTCTAGGCTCCCCAGGTAGTCTTTCTAAATTAAATAACTGGGAAGTGGTTTTCAGACTCCCTGTCAGCACTCCCACTCATGTACCACCGCCCCCCACCCCCACCCCACATCTTCCGTGTTCAGAGCCTTCAGCATCATGCATCACAGTGGTGCATTTGTAACAAATGATTAACTTACATTGACACTACATTATCACCCAAAGTCCATAGTTTGCATTAGAGTTCACTTTTGGTGTCCATTCTATGGATTTTGGCAAACAGATAATGGCATGTATCCATTATTATAGTACCACACAGAATATTTCATTGCCTTCGAACCCTCCCAGTGGTCGGCCGATTTCATCTATACCTCCTCCCGACTCCTGGCAACCAGAAATCTTTTTATTGTCTCCATAGTTTTGCCTTTTTCAGAATGTCGAATAGTTGAAATCACATGATATGGTGATTTTTCAGGTTAGCTTCTAGCATTTAGTAATATGCATTTAAATTTCCTCTATGTGTTTTCACAGCTTGATAGCTCATTTCTTTTTAGTGCTGAATAATATTCCATTGTCTGGATGTACCATGGATTATCTATCTATTCATCTACTCCAATTTCTTTTTAATCAGGTTCATACATTACTAAACACAAATATTTAAATGAAATGATATCAAATACAAAAAAATGAGAAAAAGGAAACCAAATAAAAATAAACCCTAAGAACACCCAGAAAGTTAGTAAATCTAAATTATTTCCTCATGAAACAAAAACTTATGTGTAACTAACAGAGTGTAATAGTAGAATGTCTAACATTTCCACCATTCTTTGGGACAGAGAGAAGAGGGATGTCAATTCATCCAATAAAAGCCTGGTCAATAGGAAAAATAGCCCTTCTTTCAATGATCATCTTTATTTGGAAATCTGATAGCTGTCTCAGACTTGTTATGTTCAAGCTAGATTCTTGAATTTTCACCCCCAGACCTCTGGGGAATCCTTTAATGATTCCAAAAGTGGTTTTGTTGACTCTGTTTCCAGACATGTGCATTTTAAAGCTATTTTTTTGTGTGTGATTTAATTTTAGTGCAATTCAGTGAAACACATAGACAATAGATGGCTTTGGGATTCATTAAGTGGTTTGGGGGCTAAATACATGATTAATTTCTTGTAAATATTCCATGTGTGCTAGAGAGTGAGTTGCTTTTCTCTTGGGTATATATTTCTCTCTCTACTTAGTAGCTCAAACTTTTAAGTTGTGTTTAGATAATATAATCTTTAGTCTAAGTCTTGTCTTCTTGATTTGTTGAATTTTAAGAGGATCGGGGTAAGAGCTCCAAGTACTGGTGTTGATGTAGTTATGGATTTTCATTTACTGATTTATCTATATTGGGGTTGCATCTATTCACAATCTGTTTGGACCCTTTAAAATGTATAACTTTATTTGTAACATAAGATGATTTTCCTTTAATTTTTATCAGATGTGAATATTGAGATTGCTACCCTGAGGTTACTTTTAAAATATTTGTTGGCTATATCTTTTCCATAAAAAATGAAGTGACATTCACATAAGTTAACAATTTTAAAGTAAACAATTCTGTGGCATTTAGTACATTTGCAATTTTGAAGAGCTGTCACCTCTATCTACTTCCAGAACGTTTTCATCACTCTGGAGGGAAATCCTGTACCTAATAAACAGTTACTCCCCTGTTCCCTCTTTTCTAAAACTTTCTGTATTTTTATACTTTAGTGAGTGTTTTGTATACACCATCCTGTGAGACATGTCTTTCTTATTTAATCAAATCCATGAACTCTTTCTTTTAATTAGTGACTTTAACCCAATTGCATTCTCTCATGTACGAGGAGTTACTTTTACACGAGGAGTTTCTGGAGGGAAATCCTGTACCTAATAAACAGTTACTCCCCTGTTCCCTCTTTTCTAAAACTTTCTGTATTTTTATACTTTAGTGAGTGTTTTGTATACACCATCCTGTGAGACATGTCTTTCTTATTTAATCAAATCCATGAACTCTTTCTTTTAATTAGTGACTTTAACCCAATTGCATTCTCTCATGTACGAGGAGTTACTTTTACACGAGGAGTTTAATTGCTGTCTACTTTTCATTTCCAAATATTTCCCCCCATTCAGTAGGTTGTCTTTTTATTTTGCTGTGCAAAATTTTAAATTCAATATTTTTTACCCACTGTGATTAAAATTTAAAATTTTTCCCATTCACATATTTTTTTTGGGTAGATCACAGGGGAGCTGGGTTCCATTGGACAGCCTTGGGGGGCACTTCATGTGATCTATCAGCTGAAGCCAGAGCAGGAACTGACAGGTATGACATTTTCTCTAAACAAACAACCAGGTGTGAACAGGATCAGAATGCTGGGATATTCTGGAGGCAGGGTAGCAGGGTGGTGAGAACTCAGACTGTGAGGTCAGGCAGAGCTGGTTCAGATCCTGGCTCTGTTCCTTACAAGATGAATATCCTTCACTGAGACCCAGCTCCATCATTTGTGCAAAGGGAGTTTTAATTGCATTTATTTCGAAGCAGTTAATGAGATGACCCAAGGACATGTTGAGCTCAGGGACTGGTACATAGTAAATTATTAGTGAATAGCAATGACATTCTTATTCATATTTTCATGGTCACCTCCAGGAGGAGGGGCATCAGGTGTATGGGTTTTGGGCTTGGGGAAGTGGCCGAAAGGAGTGATGAGAGAGGATGAGAGGAGGAAAGGAGAACTTCTAGAAACAGAGGAAGCAAGTATTATTACAAGAGCCCCCCACGGAGCTGAATCCAGTCCAGGCACTGGCTGAAGTGCCTTCCCGCTTCCTCTGAGGCTGGCCTGACACCCTCCTCCCTTTTACCCCATGTTAGCCACTGTCAGTGCAGCTAAGTTCATTGGAGGAGCTCCTGGCATCCTGAGCAGGGGACCGTAGGGCCAGATGATAAAGTTTAAAAGAGTTGGTCCTAGGGGAAGGAGTGGTAGGGGCTGGGCAAATTTCCCAGTCTTTGGGGATTTTATATATATATATATAGGCCGGAAGGAAGGGGCAGACCATGGACCTGTGTGGAGGTCCTAGGTTCAGAGCATCCTGGAGCTGGGCTGGGGGCTGAGGATCGTGCATTTGGTCCCTGTTTCATCATCTCCCTTCACTTTCTAGTCTCCAAGATGCTGACATAATACAGAATGAGCTGAACAACAAAAGTGAACAAAAGGAGTCAGTGGTGACATTCTCAGGGCTCTGAGGTCACCCCTGTGGGGCCCTGAAAGTGCTTCCCTTGGGTCTCCTGGTGACCCAGGGTCTAGCCTATGTGAGCACAACTTAGGCTTCATTATGACCCAGGTATTCTGGGAAGTGGAGAGTTGGTGCAATTCCAAAAGAGTCATCTGTGTGGGTAAGCAGTAACAGGAGCACTCAAGGACCAGCGAAGGTATTGAGCTGGACTCCCGGGTGGATTCTGGAGGAAGAGTTCAACTCTTTCTGGGTTAGGAGCTGGGCAGTCCATGAAGTCCAGCCTCCCTGCATCCCTGACAGTGTTTGCCCCCATACAAGGAGACCTCCCTCTCCCCCGCATGACTGATTCCTTTCCAGAACAGTATCAGAAGGTATTTCTGTCGCTCTTTATTCTTGGTGAGATGGGTAGGCCATTGAGGATGGGTGATCAGAAGGAAACAGGCCCATAGTCTATAGTCTACAGACATGGGTCTAGTGTAGAGAAATAGTCAGGATGGATGGGTTGCTTCCTGGCCAGTAGGATTTTAGAAGGAAACTGTCTTCCCCCCTCTCATCCTGGAGGATTTTTAGGGTGGGGGGAAGAACCAAGAAGAGGTCCAAAGATCTGGAGCATATCACTTTGCTGCCCCCAATCTTGCTGTTCATAGAATGTGTATACCAGATGCAGGATAAACTGAAGCAACTGAACATCAAATGGGAGTGCTGATAGGGATGATAGCATTTCTCCCCAACATATCAACCTTTCCTGGTTCTTGACCGGCTTTTCTTCATGAATCTGTTAGTCTTAGAAGAACTGACAGATGCTGAAGGCAAAGGGGACATTGTCTGAGGAGAAACATTTCAACAAATGGAGTATGTGTGGGCAGGCAACAGTAAAGCATCAGGACACAGGGCTGGATAATGGTGAACAAAGGTTGAATTTTTTCTCAGCACACTTAATCATACCAGTTCCTGTAGCATATTAGTTCATGATGGTCATTTTCACTAACACCTTTGTTTAGATACAAAATTTGAGGCACATTGCATTGCATTATGCTACCTTCTGATAATGTCCATCTCTGGAATGGATGGATGGAAAACTAGTATGCTCCCTGTTGCAAAATGTCAAGGATGCAGGAGGTGGGTTATATTCACATCATTTGCCTGGTTGAAGGCTCAAATCAGTGGCCAGTACAGCCACCAGTTCCAGCAGAGCTGAGCTGTTTCCCATCCTCAAGGATCCTCCTGAGAGTCCTGTCCCAAGGACTTGTTTGAGTATGGTGTCTTCTGATATAACTTTTCTATAGGCAAAGACTTCTGGGTCAAAGCTGAGGATCACTGTGCTGGTCATTATCTGTCCATTATCAACAACCAAGCAGAATAGGTAGGAAGAGTGGGAGAAGGAATTTGGGAATCTTTCCATATCATGGCAATGTCATATCCTTGTCCCCTGCATAATCCAGTGCAAATCTTTTATTCATAATACACACTCACTGTATTGAAATGAAGAGTTGGTCACAATTCATTCATGTTCTGTTTCAGGGCAATCATTCATTATGGCTCCTCTATCTGGAATGCTCTTTCTTCTTCATCTACATGGAGGACTCCTATGCCTACTTCACAACCCAGAACACACACCCTTAATGTTCTTCCCCAACTCTGTTTCCATCACATTGCACAAATCTGGAAAATGTTGCCATATTATGGGGACATCACTCTACAAGTGAGGGCTCTTCTAGGATAAGAGCTGAATCTAACACACTTTTCAGTCCATGGTTCCTGGAAGCTGACTGGACACACAGCAGATCTCCATATTTGTCAGGAGATTCCAAGTGAGTACCAAAATCATGCCGACTGGGTGAAATCTGACCTTCTCACCCCATCGTCAGTACCCTTTAGTTACTGTTAACTAAAGAGTATACTAACAGTATTACTCATCAGTACTTAGTCACTATTTATCTGGTGCTCAGCCAAGCACCACAGTATGCTCTTATTCTTTCATTGAATCTGAGAGGCAGCTGCCTTTGTTGTCTCTGTTTTACAGATGAGTGGTCTGTGCATCATGCTGCTGCTGCTGCTAAGTTGCTTCAGTCGTGTCCGACTCTGTGCGACCCCATAGACGGCAGCCCACCGGGCTCCCCCATCCCTGGGATTCTCCAGGCAAGAACACTGGAGTGGGCTGCCATTTCCTTCTCCAATGCATGAAAGTGAAAAGTGAAAGTGAAGTCGCTCAGTCGTGTCCGACTCTTAGCGACCCCATGGACTGCAGCCTACCAGGCTCCTCTGTCCATGGGGTTTTCCAGGCAAAAGTACTGGGGTGGGGTGCCATTGCCTTTCTCCTGTGCATCATAGGTGACCATAATTTGACCGCACAGGCCTTACTATTGGATATGGAAGTATATGGAGACCTTTTTGCCTGCTTACTGACATTCTATCTTGCACAGTGTCACCTGTCTTTGGGACCCCCTTTGTCTTACTTTGGAGAAGGCAATGGCACCCCATTCCAGTACTCTCACCTGGAAAATCCCGTGGATGGAGGAGCCTGGTGGGCTACAGTCCATGGGGTCGCTAGGAGTCGCACACGACTGAACGACTTCACTTTACTTTGTCTTACTTACTTAGTTGAGCCATCTATGGCTCAATGGGCCCACTTCCACCTATGGTCCCACATACTTTTTGACTGAATCTGCTTTCTCCCTAGACAGAATTTTTTCAATACAAATAAAAGATGAGTAATATTGGATTGATCTTAAGGAAACAGTACTCAAAATGCATTTACAAGTGATGAGATGGATCAGCCCTCATCTTCACATTAGTCTCTATTTGTGGATTCTAAGCTCCTCTACCCCAGGTAGCACCCACCCCTGGAACTTAGGACAGCCTTTCCAATATATCTTTCTCAAATACCTCAAGGATCTGACTTTGGCATCAACCAAACTGTCCCCTTATCTCCTGTTGTCTTGTGAGTCACAAATGTATGTTTGTATCTAAGTTATGGATTGTCATTATTGTTCAGTCCTGTCTGACTCTCCACGATCCCATGAACTCATGGATTAAATAACAAGAAAGAAATGAAAAAATTTTAATCACAGGAAGCCATAGTACCTTGAATATATTAAAGAGAATTGTGCTCATTCTGAAGAGAAATAGGCAATGTGTCATTTGCCAAGCTTAGTAAGTTTCAGTGAAGTGAAATTCACTCAGTCATGTCTGACTTTTTTGCGACCCCATGTACTATACAATACATGGAATTCTCCAGGCCAAAATACTGGAGTGGGTAGCCATTCCCTTTTTCAGGGGGTCTTCCCAACCCAGGGATCAAACCCAGGTCTCCCACATTGCAGGCAGATTCTTTACCAGCTGAGCTACCAGGGAATCCGGAAATATCTGGAGGCTTTAACACCCCACAGACATCATTGGAATAATTACCACTGGAGGATTCCTTCCTAATTCCTCATCATGTCTTTCAATAAGCCTCAGATTCAGGTCCTCACCTATCTTTGAACATTCCTTGATTTCCACTCACTTTACCAAAACTTTGCTTTAATTTACATTTCTGTCAACTGACAACGGAAACAGTTCCCACTAAATCAGGAAGGAAGGGGACTTTCCTGGCAGTCCAGTGGTTAAGACTTTGGCTTCTGATGCAGGGGTATGGGTTTAATCCCTGGTCAGGGAGCTAAAATCCCACATGCCTCATGGCCAAAAATGCCAAAACCACAAAACAATATTGTAGACTTCCCTGGTGGCTCAGCAGTAAAGAATCCACCTGCGAGTACAGGAGACACAGATTCGATCCCTGGTCTGTGAAGATCCCACATCCTGCAGAGCAGCTAAGCCAGTGAGCCACAGCTACTGAACCTGTGCTCTAGAGCCCAGGAGCTGAAACTCCAGAGCCCACACCTTGTGCTCCTGAAGCCCTTGGGCCTAGAGCCTGTGCTCTGTAGCAAGAGACGCCACCACAGCGTGAAGCCCTGAACCGCAAATAGAGAGCAGTGCCTACTCCCCACAACCTGAGAAAGCCCACACGGCAATGAAGACCTAGTGCAGTCAAAAACAGCTAAATAAATAAAAATGTAAAAATCTTAAAAATATTGCAAAAATTCAATATTGTAATATACCATACCNTGGATGGAGGAGCCTGGTGGGCTACAGTCCATGGGGTCGCTAGGAGTCGCACACGACTGAACGACTTCACTTTACTTTGTCTTACTTACTTAGTTGAGCCATCTATGGCTCAATGGGCCCACTTCCACCTATGGTCCCACATACTTTTTGACTGAATCTGCTTTCTCCCTAGACAGAATTTTTTCAATACAAATAAAAGATGAGTAATATTGGATTGATCTTAAGGAAACAGTACTCAAAATGCATTTACAAGTGATGAGATGGATCAGCCCTCATCTTCACATTAGTCTCTATTTGTGGATTCTAAGCTCCTCTACCCCAGGTAGCACCCACCCCTGGAACTTAGGACAGCCTTTCCAATATATCTTTCTCAAATACCTCAAGGATCTGACTTTGGCATCAACCAAACTGTCCCCTTATCTCCTGTTGTCTTGTGAGTCACAAATGTATGTTTGTTTCTAAGTTATGGATTGTCATTATTGTTCAGTCCTGTCTGACTCTCCACGATCCCATGAACTCATGGATTAAATAACAAGAAAGAAATGAAAAATTTTTAATCACAGGAAGCCATAGTACCTTGAATATATTAAAGAGAATTGTGCTCATTCTGAAGAGAAATAGGCAATGTGTCATTTGCCAAGCTTAGTAAGTTTCAGTGAAGTGAAATTCACTCAGTCATGTCTGACTTTTTTGCGACCCCATGTACTATACAATACACGGAATTCTCCAGGCCAAAATACTGGAGTGGGTAGCCATTCCCTTTTTCAGGGGGTCTTCCCAACCCAGGGATCAAACCCAGGTCTCCCACATTGCAGGCAGATTCTTTACCAGCTGAGCTACCAGGGAATCCGGAAATATCTGGAGGCTTTAACACCCCACAGACATCATTGGAATAATTACCACTGGAGGATTCCTTCCTAATTCCTCATCATGTCTTTCAATAAGCCTCAGATTCAGGTCCTCACCTATCTTTGAATATTCCTTGATTTCCACTCACTTTACCAAAACTTTGCTTTAATTTACATTTCTGTCAACTGACAACGGAAACAGTTCCCACTAAATCAGGAAGGAAGGGGACTTTCCTGGCAGTCCAGTGGTTAAGACTTTGGCTTCTGATGCAGGGGTATGGGTTTAATCCCTGGTCAGGGAGCTAAAATCCCACATGCCTCATGGCCAAAAATGCCAAAACCACAAAACAATATTGTAGACTTCCCTGGTGGCTCAGCAGTAAAGAATCCACCTGCAAGTACAGGAGACACAGATTCGATCCCTGGTCTGTGAAGATCCCACATCCTGCAGAGCAGCTAAGCCAGTGAGCCACAGCTACTGAACCTGTGCTCTAGAGCCCAGGAGCTGAAACTCCAGAGCCCACACCTTGTGCTCCTGAAGCCCTTGGGCCTAGAGCCTGTGCTCTGTAGCAAGAGACGCCACCACAGCGTGAAGCCCTGAACCGCAAATAGAGAGCAGTGCCTACTCCCCACAACCTGAGAAAGCCCACACGGCAATGAAGACCTAGTGCAGTCAAAAACAGCTAAATAAATAAAAATGTAAAAATCTTAAAAATATTGCAAAAATTCAATATTGTAATATACCATACCATAACAAATGCAATAAAGATTGAATGAATGTCTATATCTAAACATCTTTTTTAAAAATCAGAAAGGAATTTGAGAGTGTCATACTTCTACATCCAGTATGGATGTCTTCTCACTCATATGGTGTGCCCAGTCTCTGTTGAAGCCTCTCTGCCTTCCTAGGTGGGGCATTTCCCCCTTTGCATGCCTTTAGTCAGGAGAAAATCCATCTTCTGGAGCATTCGCGTCTCCAGCAGTCACTTATACAGGTGTGTAGTGTAGCAATCTCATAATCATAGCAGGTATTCAGTTCAACGTCTAGAATGCACTATTTTAAAATCACAGCATGCTTTTTATTTCCTTTAAGACATTAATGGGCTTCCCTCATAGCTCAGTCAGTAAAGAAACTGCTTGCAATGCAGGAGACCTGGGTTTGATTCCTGGGTCAGGAAGATCCCCTGGAGAAGGGAACGGTTCTCTACTCCAGTATTTTTGCCTGGGAAGTCCCATGGACAGAGGGGCCCGGTGGGCTACGGTCCAGGGGGTTGCAAGAGTTGGACATGACTTAGTGACTAAACCCACCAAGACAATATGAATGTATCACTCTTTGACTCATTTATTCATATTCTTGTGGAATATTTTCTCTCTACTGTGAGATGAACACCCAGAGATCAGGGGACTTCATCTGGCTTGCTCTGTCCTTGAATTCCCAGAAGCTGGGACTTGCCTAGAGGTTGCTTTCTACAGTGGTCAAAATATTGGGAGGTTGGGGCTGACGTATATACAGTATTGATGATACGTATAAAACAGATAACTGAGGAGAGCCTGCTATACAGCACAGGGAGCTCTACCCAATGCTCCGTGGTGACCTCAATGGGAAGGAAATCCCCACAGAGGGGATATAAGCATGCGTGTGTGCTAAGTCGCTTCAGTTGTTTCTGACTCTTTGTGACCATATGGACTGTAGCCCACCAAGATCCTCTATCCATGGGATTCTCAGGCAAGAATGCTAGAGTGGGTTGCCATGCCCTTCTCCAGGGGATCTTCTTGACCCAGGGACCGGACCCAGGTCTCCTGCATTGCAGGCAGATTCTTTACCACTAGCGCCACCTGGGAAGCCCGGATATATGTATAGCTGATTCACTTTGGTGTACATAGTAACTAATGCAACATTGTAAGGCAACTCTATACTCCAACATTTAAAGAATGTTGGTTGAATAAATGAATAGGTACGTCCTTAAGGAATGGGGTAAGGTAAATGAAGTAATTCATTGGTTCAGACACCTACAGGACTGTACAGAGCGATGAAACAATGCTACCTAGCATTTATTGAACATTTCCCAAGTGCCAGCAAATTTCCATGCAGCACACCATGAGGCAGGTGCTATTACTAATTAGTTTCCTCATTTGCAGACAGAGACTTGGAAATGTCAAGTTATATCACCACATTTGCATAGACAATAAGGGATAGCATCGGGATTTGAACCCACATCTAATGGACATGAGTTTGAGTAGGCTCTGGGAGTTGGTCATGGACAGGGAAGCCTGGGGTATTGTGGTCCAAGGGTGTCACAAAGTGTCGGACTCAACTGAGTGACTGAACTGAACTGAACTGAACTATCTGCTGTGAGTCAGTGTTATGCATGCTACTACATATCTTCCAAGCAGGAAGCTATTCTTGCTACTACATATCTCCTCTTGCCTATTAATCTATGTTTTAGACACTGAAGAGAAGCGAACAGTTCCCACTGGTGGCCAGCTGGTCTCTGTTTAATAGATGAAAAACTTACATTAAAAAAAAATAAAAATAAAACAAGTCCCCAGAGAACTGATGTTATAGGATCTCCTTAGCAGACAATTAATAGACTTTACCAGAACCTGTCACCTCCAGCCCCACCCCAGTCCTCTCTGTGCCCATCAGTTAAGGCCCCTGGGAAATCTTCCTTGAGAACACAATAGTTCAGAGATATTATAGACCTGACTGGTGTTAAAGAGCCCAATGGGACATGCACCTGGCACAGTCTGCCAGACTCCACTGGCATGGTAACCGCTAGAAGCCAATTTCAAGTTTTCTTAGTGAACAGGTCATGGAGTTTTTCAGTGACACCTGGGGCTCATTAAAAGTTGACTTGCAATTCCCTCCCTCCACTTCATTTGTGTGAATGAAAGAGTCCCTAAGGATCAGAGCTGCAGGCAGATGAGGTATGATGAATACCTCAGGGATAAGACGCAGAAAGAGCCACAGTTTCACCCTACTCTGGAGGAATGGTCTCAGATAATCTTCCCACCAGGCTCAAGCCCAAACTTGGGCATTTGATTAGCATCAAGAGAATTAAGTGGGAATTGGAGGTGGCATTCTCCTCCTTTAAGCCATGAAACCCCTGGAGCTCCAAACAGCCAAATGCTACAGCATGCCCTGTGGTGCTCTGGTCAGAGGAACTGAAAGCATGCTAAGCCCCCGGTGCTCACACGGTCACTGTGAGCACTCCAGGCTGCTGGGTTTGCACAGAAGTGAAGGTGTCCAGAGCTTTGAGGGCAGCTGATGCTTCTGCCTCCATTGTAGTGCTCACTGTGGTCTGTTGTGTAAATTACTGGTCAACAGCTCCCCACCTCCCCCACTAGACTGGCAGCCCTGAGAGGGTAGCACCACTCTGAACTTGCTCACCGGTATGTTCCCACAGGTTGGCGCCTAATAAGGGCTCATTAAACACTTGCTGAGAAAACAAACAACCTTATGTGAAAGTTTGTGAACTGCAAAAATCCTTCTGAAATGTGATTGGCTATTCCTTTATTTATCTGAGATTCACTTTTCAGGTGCAGTGGACATCACCAGAAGCCACTTCCCCTTGTGTCTGTATCATGGCCAGAATTCTGTGTGTAAATGAGTGTCATCTCATGCCTGTTGAGATTATGGGATAATGATCTTTGTAACGGGCTTCCAGGTGGCTCAGATGGTAAAGAATTCACCTGTCAATGCAGAAGTCGCAGGGGATGTGGGTTCGATCCCTGGGTTGGGAAGATCCCCTGGAGGAGGACATGGCAACCCGCTCCAGTGATCTTGCCTGGAGAATCCCTTGGACAGAAAAGCCTGGCAGGCTACAGCCCATTAGCATCACAAAGAGTCAGACACAACTGAAGTGACTTAGCAAGCATGTTTTTTGCAATTTCGTCCACGTC
Source organism: Oreotragus oreotragus (assembly GCA_006410675.1). Taxonomy (NCBI): domain Eukaryota; kingdom Metazoa; phylum Chordata; class Mammalia; order Artiodactyla; family Bovidae; genus Oreotragus; species Oreotragus oreotragus. The sequence goes on from SJYX01008838.1 coordinate 775,652, forward strand.
ATTTTAGGCCACTCTGATCTCTCCTTCCCCTTCCTTGCTGCCCAGGTGCCCTGTCATATTGGCTTTCTTCTGTTCCCTAGATGGGCCATCCTTCTTCCTCTTTAGGTCCTTTGTATATGTTGCCTCTTCTTCCTGCTGCAACCTCTCCTCTCTCTCTGCCCCTGGAGTGGATCGCCTCAGCTGAAATGCCAACTTCTCTGTGAACCACCCCTCCAAACTACCCCCAGCCCGCCTTACTCTCTATGGATTATCTTTTTTTTTTTTTAAGATTTTTAAAAAATGTGGACCATTTTTAAAGCATTGAATTTGTGACCATATTGCTTCTGCTCTATATTTTGGCTTTTTGGCCCCAAGGCATGTGGGATCTTAGACCCCTGACCAGAGATCAAACCTGTACCCCCTGAATTGGAAGGCAAAGTCTTAGCTACTGGAACACCAGAGAAGTCCCTCTACCATGAATTATCTTGTTGGGCTCTCATAGATAATAATTGCCTTATCATCCTAAAACACTTCACTCTTGTCGAATTTCAGTGATTTATCATCTGCCTCTTCTGTTCCACTGTAATTTCCATGATAGCGGGTATTGTGTTAGCTACAGTCATGGCATTCTCCCCAGAGATGGGCTCATATGTTCCATACATATCATTTGAACACATGGTTGTTGGGGCTGAACTTCCTCTGCGCTGGAGCTAAGAGTTATTCCATGCACAGCCTTTAAATACCAAGGCTGGTCATGTTTATCAAACTAACCAGTGACTGTGGTGAGTTCTGACTTTTCTCGCTTGTCAGAGAACAGTTCAAGCATGAGATTTCCTTCCTCTATTATCTACCAGTCACTTGCCCCAGAAAAAGAGGGGCCCCTTGAGCAAAATGTTGACCAATACATTGAAGAACTCTTTCCTATGCAATCCTTAGTTGGAATTTTATTTTATTAATATTTAACAGTCTACTTCAGTTCAGTTCAGTTGCTCAGTCGTGTCTGACTCTTTGTGACCCCATGGACTGCAGCGCGCCAGGCTTCCCTGTCCATCACCAACTCCCAGAGCTTGCTCAAACTCATGTCCATTGAGTCAGTGATGCCATCCAATCATCTCATTTTCTGTTGTCCCCTTCTCCTACAGAGATAAAGATAGTTTGTGCTAGAGATGAAAGATGACAGGGAGCCAAATTTCCCTTCTAAAAGGCAAGAACATTAGTCATTCAGATACTGGAGATAAATGCAATGAAAATGTGGCAGACTCCTGGGGAGTTACCAGCTCCTTTAACTTCCCTGAAACCCATCAAGGTGGAGATCCAAAAAGGAAATCCTTTGACAATTAACCACAAACACTAAAGATTATCTACCAAGTTCATATATCTGAGATCAGATTGAAGATCCATAGGACACTGTCCCATGCTTCCTAAGTCAAAAGCATTGAGGAAAGTAGATAGAGGACATTTTTCTTTTGGTTAAATTTTTAAAAAATTGGAATGTAATTGCTTTATAATGTTGTGTTAGGTTCTTCTGCACAACAAAATGAATCAGCTATATTTATATGGGTCTCTTGTCCCTCTTGAACTTCCCTCTCCACTGCCATCCCACCCATCTAGGTCATCACAGAGCCCCGAGCTGAACTCCCTGTGCTACACAGCAACCTCCTACTAGCTGTCTATTTTATATCTGGTCGTGTATATATGCTACTCTCCCAATTTGCCTCACCCTTTCCTTCCCCCACTGTGTCGACATGTCTGTTCGAGAGTATTTTTCTTAAGGGTGAGATGAGGGTCTGACCCATCTTTTCATCTGTGGCTGTGAGCATAGATTCTGGCAGGGGCTCATGAATGTTTGGGAAACGAAATGACTTGAACCAATGGAGAGATCCAGAAATGTATGGGTCCCGCCTAGTTGAGCAAAGCTACAAGGTTGTGGTCCCGAGAGACTTAAGTTATTCAGCATGGTTTCTTCAGTGGCCACACACTGCTCAGCACTTAGTAGGTGCTCAACAAATATCTATGAGACAAGTGTAGGAATAGCACCTATAGTGCTTGAAAAAATTTGAAGTGGGAATAGAGGCGGGAGGTTCACCTTCACCAAGCAACAACTCTGTGCCAGTCTCCTTACATGCATTGTGTCTCTTATCTGCATAATTCAGCCCCATTTTACACAGAAAGAAAATGAAGTTCAGAGGGGTCAAGTCACTCATCCAAAGTCACAGACCCCCCACAAGGCAAGGTTGCAAGATGAAGCTGGACTCTGACCTTGATCTCCTCTACTGTGTCCCCAGTCTTAGTACTGACTCCTTTTGGTGACCCTACCCATATTTCCTGACCTCCCTGGGCATTTAGGAACAGTAAGAAAACATCTTTCTCCTTGGTCTGGGATTCATTTCTTGGTTGATCATCTATTCCTCTGATGTCCTTTCCCATTCTGAATTGTGCCAAGAAAAATTCACCAAGATTTCCCCCCACACTCTGAGTCTTCTGCTGTTTCAGTGGCAAAGAGCTTGGTGGAAAGTGTTGGCTGGCCCCCTGGTCCAGGCTGTCATCTGCCAGTGCCAAGTTGGCTGCCCTAGTCCCTTCCTGTCCTTTGCTTCCAGCCCATCATTTCCCTTGGCCTTAGAGTGATGGTTCTAAGGTGCCTTCAAGCCCCTTCACAATTTGGTCCTGGTCTGAACTCCTAGTCTCCCCTAACCGTGTTCTGGGCATTTCTCTGCATCTTCCCTCATCCTGGTTCCTCCACCTGGAATGCCCCGCCTACACTGTGTGCTCAAGGACTCTTATTCATCCTTTAAAGTCCAGTTCAGATGACATCTCCTCATTCTCCTTCCTGTCCCATAGGGTCTTACGGCACCACGTATGTCCTTCATTAATTATTTTCTTCAACACATATATTTATTAAATATTTTATGCACGTACATGCTCAGTTGCTTCAGTCTTGTCTGACTCTTTTGTAACCCCACGGACTGTAGCCTGCCAGGCTCCTCTGTCCATGGGATTCTCCAGGCAAGAATACTGGAGTGGGGTGCCATGCCCTCCCCCAGGGGATCTTCTCAGTGCAGGGATTGAAGCTGCATCTCCTGCACTGCAGGCAGACTCTACTGCTGAATCACCAAGGAAGCTCATTAAACATTTACTGTTCTATTTAGGAGTTATCATTTTGGATGCTGGGAACACGTGCAGCTAGTGAGATGCCCTGTCTGCACCAAGGAGGGCTGTAGGAGTCTAGTAAGATACGCAGACACATAACTGGGTGATGGCAACACTATGTTATGGGGAGTTTCAGGGGAGGCTGGGAAGCAGAGAGGCACCTCATCCAGTCAGGGGTGTGGGGGGCAAGACTGACTTCCTGGAAGAGGTGACATGTGACCTGAGACTGGTTGATTGAGGCAGGTAGGAATGAGGAGTTGGGCGTGTAGTGGCACCTGGGTTAAGAGAGAGGCTGGCACATTCAAGAAACTGAAAATGTCCCCGTCTCATTTTAGCTTCGAGATATAAAAGCAGGAGCAGGTATCGGAACTGGAGGAAACATACCCAACTCCCCACCCTGGAGGAGCCCGCCACTTCCTCTAGAATCCACCTGTGAGTCCAGCTCGATGCCTGGCAGGTGTTTGAGGGCTCCTGTCACTACGTCTCCACAGATGACCCCTCTGGAATCGGGCTAGGAGGATGCTCACCTAAGTCACTATCAACAGCCACACAGAACAGGTGAGGGCAGGCAGGATGCTTAGGGTTCTTTTCCAAGACAATGTGTGATCATGTCCCTGTCCTTGCAGGATCCTTCCCAAACCCCATAGCCCAGGGGCCCCCAACCCTCAGAATCTAATGCCTGATAATCTGAGATGGAGCTGATGTAATAAAAATAGAAATAAAGTGCACAGTAAATGCAATGTGAGTATCATCCCCAAACCAGCCTCCTTTCCTGGCTTGTAGAAAAATTGTCTTCCATGAAACTAAACCTTGGTGCCAAAACGGTTGGGGACTGCTACCACAGGCCTGCATATGGAAAAGATCCGATGGTGCATCTTCTTACACTATAGTTGTATTGGTTTCAGTTGCTGTGGCATGAATTCCTTTTCCCGTGCTATCAGCCAAGAAAATGCCTGTGTGTGTCCTCATGTTCAGTTATGTCTGACTCTTTGTGACCCCTTGGACTGTAGCTTGCCAAGCTCCTCTGTCCAAAGGATTTCCCAAGCAAAAACACTGGAGTGGGTTGCTATTTCCTTCTCCAGGGAATCTTTCTACACCAGGGACTGAACCTACATCTCTTGCATTGGCAGGCGAATTCTTTACTATTGAGTCACCTGAGAAGCCTTCAGTTCAGTTTAGTCGCTCAGTTGTGTCTGACTCTTTCTGATCCCATGGACTGCAGCTTGCCAGGCCTCCCTGTCCATCACCAACTCTCAGAGATTACTCAAACTCATGTCCATTGAGTCGGTGATGCCATCCAACCATCTCCCCTCTGTCATCCCCTTCTCCTCCTGCCCTCAATCTTTCCCAACATCAGGGTCTTTTCCAATGAGTCAGCTCTTCACATCAGGTGGTCAAAGTACTGGAGTTTCAGCTTCAACATCAATCCTTCCAATGAACATTCAGGACTGATTTCCTTTAGGATGGACTGATTGGATCTCCTTGCAGTCCAAGGGACTCTCAAGAGTCTTCTTCAACACCACAGTTCAAAAGCATCAATTCTTTGGTGCTCAGGTTTCCTTATAGTCCAGCTTTCACATCCAAAAATGACTACTGGAAAAACGATACCCTTGACTAGACGGACCTTTGTTGGCAAAGCAATGTCTCTGTTTTTTAATATGCTGTCTAGGTTGGTCATAACTTTTCTTCCAAGGAGTAAACGTCTTTTAATTTCATGGCTGCAGTCACCATCTGCAATGATTTTGGAGCCCCCCCAAATAAAGTCAGTCACTGTTTCCACTGTTTCCCCATTTATTTGCCATGAAGTGATAGGACTGGATGCCATGATCTTTGTTTTCTGAATGCTGAGCTTTAAGCCAACCTTTTCAGTCTCCTCTTTCACTTTCATCAAGAAGCTCTTTAGTTCTTCTTCACTTTCTGCCATAAGGGTGGTGTCATCTGCATATTTGAGGTTATCTTGATTCCAGCCTGTGCTTCCTCCAGCCCAGCATTTCTCATGATGTACTCTGCATATAAGTTAAATAAGAAGGGTGACAATATACAGCCTTGACGTACTCCTTTTCCTATTTGGAACCAGTCTGTT
>SJYX01008838.1:781896-797255 GCA_006410675.1 Oreotragus oreotragus
AGCTTTAAGCCAACCTTTTCAGTCTCCTCTTTCACTTTCATCAAGAAGCTCTTTAGTTCTTCTTCACTTTCTGCCATAAGGGTGGTGTCATCTGCATATTTGAGGTTATCTTGATTCCAGCCTGTGCTTCCTCCAGCCCAGCATTTCTCATGATGTACTCTGCATATAAGTTAAATAAGAAGGGTGACAATATACAGCCTTGACATACTCCTTTTCCTATTTGGAACCAGTCTGTTGTTCGATGTCTAGTTCTAACTGTTGCTTCCTGACCTGCATACAGGTTTCTCAAGAGGGAGGTCAGGTGGTCTGGTATCTCTTTCAGAAATTTCCACAGTTTGTTGTGATCCACACAGTCAAAGAGGAGAAGGCAATGGCACCCCACCCCAGTACTCTTGCCTGGAAAATCCCATGGACAGGGGAGCCTGGTGGGCTGCAGTCCATGGGGTCGCTGAGGGTTGGACATGACTCTGTGACTTCACTTTCACTTTTCACTTTCATGCATTGGAGAAGGAAATGGCAACCCACTCCTGTGTTCTTGCCTGGAGAATCCCAGGGACAGCGGAGCCTGGTGGGCTGCCGGCTATGGGGTCACACAGAGTCAGACATGACTGAAGCGACTTAGCAGCAGCACACAGTCAAAGGCTTTGGCGTAGTCAATAAAGCAGAAATAGATGTTTTTTTTCTGGAACTCTCTCACTTTTTCAATTATCCAGTGGATGTTGGCAATTTGATCTCTAGTTCCTCTGGCTTTTCTAAAACCAGCTTGGACATCTGAAAATTCATGGTTCACATATTGTTGAAGCCTGGCTTGGAGAATTTTGAGCATTACTTTACTAACATGTGAGATGAGTGCAATTGTGCGGTAGTTTGAGCATTCTTTTGCATTGCCTTTCTTTGGGATTGGAATGAAAGCTGACCTTTTCCAGTCCTATGGCCACTGCTGAGTTCTCCAAATTTGCTGGCATATTGAGTGCAGCACTTTCACAGCATCATCTTTCAGGATTTGAAACAGCTCAACTGGAATGCCATCACCTCCACTAGCTTTGTTCATAGTGATGCCTCCTAGGACCCACTTGACTTCACATTCCAGGATGTCTGGCTCTAGGTGACTGATCACACCATCGTGATTATCTGGGTGGTGAAGATCTTTTTTGTACAGTTCTTCTGTGTATTCCTGCCACTCCTTCTTAGTATCTTCTGCTTCTGTGAGGTCCATACCATTTCTGTCCTTTATTGAGCCCGTCTTTGCATGAAATGTTCCCTTGGTCCTTTAAGTCCCAGAGAAACATCCCTTTCTCCACATTTTCCCTTCGTGAGCAGCAGGTGTCTCCCTCACAGCTACATGCATTATGCTGTGACTCTTGGGGTCATGAGTGTGAGACTAGACATCATGCACTTTGGTTATAGGTTTCCAGCACTTATAACAGTGCTGGCACACAGTAGAAATATTGTTATTGTGTGCCTCTTGTACAAAGTTCAATGGCAGAGCCACTCCTGCTCCCCAGACCCCAAACTCTCAAGCCTGGAGTTAAAGGTCCTGTAATAAAACTCACAGATGCAATGTTTTCATGGCCATAGTGAGTATAAATGTTCAAATGGACACGACTAATCATTAAATCTACTCTGGCAAGAAAGTGCTATTATTACTTCCAGTCTGCAGATGTGGAGGCTGAGGTTCAGAGGTTTATGCTAATTTCTTTGAAGTCAAAAGACTTATTAGTGATGAAGCTGGGGATCAAACTCAGGGCTCTCAAGAGGGCATCAACTGGAAGGGACTGATGGCATTATCGAAGAAGGCAATGGAACCCCACTCCAGTATTCTTTCCTGGAAAATCCCATGGATGGAGGAGCCTGGTAGGCTGCAGTCCATGAGGTCGCNAAAAGACTTATTAGTGATGAAGCTGGGGATCAAACTCAGGGCTCTCAAGAGGGCATCAACTGGAAGGGACTGATGGCATTATCGAAGAAGGCAATGGAACCCCACTCCAGTATTCTTTCCTGGAAAATCCCATGGATGGAGGAGCCTGGTAGGCTGCAGTCCATGAGGTCGCTAAGAGTCGGAACCAACTGAGCGACTTCACTTTTCACTTTCATGCACTGGAGAAGGAAATGGCAACCCATTCCAATATTCTTGTCTGGAGAATTCCAGGGACGGGAGAGCCTTGTGGGCTGCTGTCTATGGGGTCGCACAGAGTCGGACCTGACTGAAGCGACTTAGCAGCAGCAGTAGATGGCATTATAGAGCAACAGTTTCAAAAACACTGGGAAGAGAGAGGCTTGTCCATCCTTGGTGGATGGCTGGAGATGTGGTGTAGAGCCTGTGGCTGACCTGTGGGAGACCATATGGGTGTGGGGGTGGGACGGGGTTAGCACCTGAGAATGTACAGGGGAAAGGACTCCTGTCACCATCCCTGCCTGCTTTGAAAAATGTAGACCAGAGATAGCATCCAGAGAATGAACACAGAAGCAGATGCACAGGACCACAGGCAACGCAGGCTCCAGGGCTGGCGTTGATCCATTCGTAGACTAGCCCTCTAAACTCATCCTAGGTCCATGGTGAGTGTCCTCCATAACCAGTGTGTTATCACCATCAGACTGCTGCCATACCAACCAGTGTGTTATCACCATCAGACTGCTGCCATACCTAGGAAAGAAATATGGTACAAACAGGTATAAGTACAAATCTCAGAGTGGCTTTAGGTTTCTGGTCAACTCCACATGTGGGCTTGTGGGTTGAGTGCCCTCTAAAAAGAAAGAAATGGTGATAAATGTTGTCCTTGCAGATGACAAATACCGGAGGAGAGTGATACTTTTGAGACAATTCTTTCCTGTGACTGGGACCCACTCAAACCCAGTATGATCTTGAGGGCTTTGCGTGCTTCTCCTAGAAGGCATTGACAGTTGTGTCTGGTCCCAGAGGGCAGAGAAGTACTGTCTCAGGAAGATACTTGAAACTGAGGATCCCCAGATATTCAGGATGCAGGCAGGTGTCCTGCTTGGTCAATTCTAAGAGTATAATTGTACTTTTTTTTTTCCTTTAAAAATATCTTTTAATTAATTGCACACTCAATAAAGAAACACAGTCTCTAATAGGAAAATTAACATATTATAGATAAGAGTAAATATTCCCTTGGAGCAGCACTTTCGGTCTCCGTTTCCTGCTCCCTTCACAGGGTTGGTCACCACGAATAGTGTATTATACCCAATACAGTTCTATTCATTTGCATGCAGAGTAAGTATAAAAAATGTACAGTGTTAACTTTGTACATTAATTCTTNTTTCACTTTCATGCATTGGAGAAGGAAATGGCAACCCACTCCAGTGTTCTTGCCTGGAGAATCCCAAAGTCAGCAAAGCCTGGTGGGCTGCCGTCTATGGGATCGCACAGAGTCAGACACGACTGAAGCGACTTAGCAGCAGTAGCAGCAGCAGCATGGGGCTCAGAATTCTGAGACTTTTACAAAAATTATGAAAGATAATCAAAAGACAGATTGAAGGAACTCAGAGAATCCCAAGCTGGGTAGATTCCAAAAATAATGTGCACACACACACACCCACACACACATGCATAAACAGACATCCATACAGACAAATACATCCTGCTCCAACTGCTGAAAACCAAAGAAAAAGAGAAAAATCATAATGACATCCAGAGAAAAATACTTATTAAACGACATGGTGGGCTTCTCTGGTGGTATAATGGATAGGAATCCACCTGCCAATGCAGGGGTCATGGGTTCATTCCCTGGTCCAGGAAGATTCGACATGCTGCAGAGCAGCTAAACCCATGTGACAGGACTACTAAACCTGCATGTTGCAGCTACTGAAGCTGTGAGCCTAGAGCCTTGCGTTACACCACAAGAGAAGCTAGTGCACTGCAACAAAGGGTAACCCCCACTTACCACAACCAGAGAAAGCCTGCGCCACAACAAAGACCCAGAACAACCAAAAATAAATAAATAACCAATTACAAAAGACTTCCTCTAAAAAAAAAAAAAAAATGACGCGATATGAAAGTTCCCTGACAATGGGTTTGACAAACAGAAGCCTCTCCATCAACATTCGCTTGCTTTTCTTCCTTATTGCATCATGTTCTCCATTAAAATGTAAAGTTATACACCATCAACGTGTGGGGAATGATCAGCCACATGCTCTGAGAGAAGAGTCGTAAAAATAACACCAGTGTTGAAATGAACACAATTTTATCTCTGAGAAAATGCAAGGTCTTTTGAAACGAGTGTGACCTGAAGCCTTAAGACACAAATGCACCAGAACCCTTGAGGTAGATTTCTGGGGCAGCAGAAATGAAAGCTGTAGAGAACATACTGGGAGCAGAATACCTTCTCCAAGGTGCCAGTATCATTTTCCCATGATATGAATGATGATAAGCCATCTAGAGAACTCAGGGGCTTTGCTGAACCAGATAGGAAATATCTGATGGTTTACATGGGGGTGGCATTTCCCCACACAGGAAGGGTGTGTCTTCGGTTAAACCAGAAGGACTGTGGGTGGCTAGAGCAGAAGGAGCTGCGGCTACAGCTGGACGTAGGCACAGAGAGCAGCAGCCTGCAGGACTGCACATCAATGGGGGGAAAGTCTCTGCCCCCTCCCAGGGATCCGGTGAGGCAGGACTGACACCTTCCGCAATACCAGTGATCACTCACCACTTCCCACTCCAGTGGGTGATTCAGTCTCAGCCCTCCACAGTCCTTGCACTATATCAGCACTTTTCCTGACTCTGAGTGCTGTGCTCAATCGCTTCATTCGTGTCCGACTCTTTGTGAGCCCATAAATTGTAGCCCCGCCAGGCTCCTCTGTCCATGGGATTTCCCAAAGAAGAATATTGGAATAGGTTGCCATTTCTTCCTCCAGGGGATCTTCCTGACCCAGGAATCTAACCTGCATCTCTGACGTCTCCTACTTTGGCAGGCAAGTTTTTTTTATCACTAGCGCCACCTGGGAATTCCTTTTCTGCACTGTGTGGAACATATCCCGCTGATTCATTCTTGCTCCAGTCTCTACAACACAGCAGGATCAAAAGCCTCCCCAGGAGGATCCCTGGAAGTCTTTCTGCCTGGCAGTGACCCTGATGCTGCTTCTGTTAGTTCTGACTCTTGGTGCAGTTCCAGCTGAAAGTAAGTTGTCAGGACCAGTGGGAAAAGTGATCCGATAGAACTGGGACCTCAAATCTGGTCTTGAGAGGAGGGTTTTATGGGGCTGTGAGGAAGATGGAGCAGTGAGGTGTGGCTGGACTGTGTTCCTGGACTTCAGTGAGAAACTGCCCTCCCCATCTCAGTCTGGAGAATTTGGGGGATGGTGAAAAAACTGTGTCTAAAGCTCTGGAGTATATCGTTTTTATCTCCTTAAACTTACAGTTCATAAACCAGATGCAGGAAGAACTGAAGCAACTGGACATCAAATGTGAGTGTTGATCAGAATGGTGGGCTTCTTTGGAAACCATGTGTACCACTAGGTTTTGATCAGCCTTTCTCTATGGGTCTCTCAGTCCTACAGGGTCTGGCAGATGCTGGACACAAACAGGACATTATTTGGGGAAAAATCTTCCAGCAAATGGAGGCTGTGAGGGCAGGCAATGGTAAGGAGACGGGGTGGTTTGAGTGGTGAAGATCAGAGTTTGGAGAGGGAGGCTGTTCTTTCCAGCACTGTTGATGGTAGCAGTTCTTGTAGCATAGGAGTGTGTCATGTGGGTTATTTCAATCAAACCCCTGTCACGGTTGGTGTTAACACAAAGTCTGAGGCAACCCTGCTTTGCATTCTACCTCTGATAAGGTCCATCCCTTCAGTGGACAACTAGGAAGCTAATGTGTTTCACTTTTGCAAAGTGTCAAGGATGCACAGGTGGGTCAAATTCAAGTCATTTCATTGGTGTCTCCATTCAGTGACCAGAGCAGCTACCAGCCCCAGCCAACCTGACCTCTTTCCCCTTTCCCAGAATCCTCCTGTGAGTCCTGCCCAAAGACCTGGAAGGCATTCCAGGATCCTGCTACAATTTTTCCACTGATGAACCCCCCGGCTCAAAGCTGTGGTGTCAGGAGCCACGTTAGGCATTATTGACAAAATGGAGGCAAGGCCCTAAACCCCCTCCCTTTGTTCCGTAGGCATGGACCCGGAATGAAGGAGTTAGGCTTTGTGATTCCTTCTTGTTTTTTCCTTTCCTCAGCTGAGTTGATTGAAGAGAATATTAAGGTGCTTATTGTTTTTGAGAGGAGCATGAGAAGGCATAAAGCCTTCTGCAGCTGTGCTCAGAGAATAATTCATAAAGTTAAATACTGACATTTGTTCAAGAACTTTTACAAAAAAGTGTTCCAGGGTGAGCACACAGGCCGCAGCTTGAGGCCATGGGAGGGCTTGCTATCTGAAGCCCATTTGTGAGAACAGTGTTTATGGCAAAGGGGTTTGCTGAATTTAGGGCTTAGGAATAATTAAAATAGTTAGAAGCTAAAGATTTAAGGATTGCTGTAATGTTAGCATATTCTACTATAGCTTATAGAAATTAGGGGCTTTCGAGATATTATTAGCTAGAAGCCCTTTCTAAGAAATAGTGAGCTTAGGATACTAGGGGCAAACAGGACTTAGAAAGATAAGAATTAAACCGAGGAATGTGGTGTGCAGCCCAGACATTAGCATGAGTTACAGTGACACCTGAGAAAAAATAGATAAGAGAATCGCTGAGGAAGGAACTCCTTTTGAGGGAAAACAATGATTTTTGGAGGAAAATAAAGCTGGGTCAATGGGAACTAAAAATATCAAACCTCTGACCTAACGCTTTTGTAAAAGTATAAAAGAGAATCATAAGCTTGAAATAAATAGGCAGTCCAAGAAAACTGAGAGGCTGCCTCAGTTTCTCATGGACACTGCTCATCCCTTCAGGTTGAATCCCTGGCTGCTGGGGCTGGACTCTGGCACCATAGGTCGCTGTGCTGAGGAGGGTGCTCACCTGGTCACCATCAACAGCCAAGCAGAGCAGGTGAGAAGGAGGAAGGGGTGCTTTGGGGGCCCTTGGGGCCAATGCAAACTGGTGTCCTGTCCCCTGTAGAATCTCATGCAGATCTTCATTCTGTGCTTCATATTACATATCCACTCTCTTGGCAAGTAGAGTTGGCCAACCTTCTTTTGTGACCTGCTTCTAACCAATTCTACCTCCTGGCCCTTCAGTCTGAAATGCCCTCCCTCCCTTAGTCTGTGTGGATAATTCCTACTCCTTCTTCACTGTCAGACCTAACATTGTTCCTCAGCATTCTTCCCACTCTCTGTTCTTCAACACTGGGCTGTACTGCCAGGTCATGGGTCCATCTCCCCACATGTGCTGCTGCTCCCAGAAAAAGGAGGTTGATCTGACTCACCCTTGAGTCCCTAGTGCTTGGAACCAGGTTGGACACACGGCAGAACTCATTGTTGGTCAGTGGAATCCAGCTGATGGCCAGAGCCATTTCTATGGGGCAGTGTCCAAGCTCCTCATCCTGTCCATGGCTGCATGCCCTTAAGTAACACTCCCAAGTGGTTCTTACCCAATACTCAGTGAGGAAACACACTAAGCTCTTATTCCCTCATTGGACCTTCCAGAAAAATCCTAGAAGGCACCTGCCATTGTTATGTCTGGTTTACAGATGAGAAGCCTAAGGATCGCAAGTGTTGGTAATGTGCTGACTGCATCGGCTGTAATAATAGTGGACGTGGAGGTTAACTCAGAGCTCTCGGCTAGCGTGTTCAGCTGTGACATGGGGTGACATCCCTACCCATGGAGTCTTATAGGTTAGCCCAGTTCTTAGAGTGCATCTACTGCCATCCCCACCTCTGGCTGTAGTGTTGCTTGACTTAAACTGCCCTCTCCCCATACAGACATTCTTGAGTCTACAAGGAGATTTCCCATACTGGATTGGCCTCTGGAAACAGTACTCAAAAGGCCTTTACAAGTGGCAAGATGGCTCCGTGCCTACCTTCATGTGAATGTCTCTGTTGCAGTCTGTCCCACGTATCAGCCCCTATCTTCATGTGAGTGCCCCTGTTGTAGTCTGTCTCATTGGAAGATGGATCGTGGAACCATTTTCCTGTGGATCCTCAATTTCCTCAAGGATCTAATTTTGACCTAAACCAAACTGCCAGTCATATTTCCGATTGTCATGCTTAATGTTACTTTGTTAGTGTCATTTGTTTGTGTGGAAACCATAATTAGACATCATAAACAGGTATACATATATCCTATCTAATGTTGTTTGATTATGGTTTGCACGCACACACACACACTTGACACTAACAGAATAACATTATGCATGACAATGGAAAATGTGACAGGCAGTTTGGTTTAGGCCAACAATATCTATTAAGATTTAAAATGTACATATTATTCCTAGAATTTTCACTTCTTGGTATCTATTCCAGAGAAACATCTGCCTATGTGTATAAGGATGTGCAGTTTAACACTATCTGCAGTGGTCACAGATTATTGATTGCTTAAATGTCTCTTGAGGAGTGACAAAAGAAATGTGGCATATTCACACTAAGTAACTTAAAAAAATTAAGTTAGATCCATATGTTTGAACAATAAATATGTTACACAGTGAAAAAAGCAAGTTTGGGGAAATATGTATCAAAATGTGTATCATTTTGCTTTCCTTCAAAATTATATTTTTAGTAAAAAAAAATGCATATATTTACATAGAAATTTCCAGAAATATAGCACCAAACTGGAAATGGCCATTGTTCTGGAAGGGGGCTGGAATGAGTTTGGAATAGGGATGGGTGGTTGGTTAAAATGGATTTTTACTTTCATCTATATTACATGGATTGTTTTACAATAAAATGTATTTGTGTTATAAAAAGTGAAAGTGAAAGTCACCCAGTTGTGTCCGACTCTTTGCGATCCCATGGACTACACAGTCCATGAAATTCTCCAGGCCAGAATACTGGAGTGGGTAGCCTTTCCTTTCTCCAGAGGATCTTCCCAACTCAGGGATCGAGCCCATGTCTCCAGCATTGCAGGCGGATTCTTTACCGGCTGAGCCACAAGGGAAGTGCATATAAAAAGGACACACTGAACAGGAAGTTCCTCATTGTAGGACTTCTGCTACATTAAAAGGAATTGAGCACGTTAAGGAGGGGACTAGGCAATGTGCGATGTGCCAAGCTTATTAAGAGCGCATCTGGACCTATCTAGAGTCTAGGGACTTTTCTCGTGGCTCAGGTGGTAAAGAATCTGCCTGCAATGCAGGAGCTACAGGAGACACAGATTCGATCCCTGGGTCAGGAAGATCCCCTGGAGAAGGAAATGGCAGCCCACTCCAGTAGTCTTGCCTGGAAAATCCCATGGACAGAGGAACCTGGCCAGCTACAGTCCATGGGGTTGCAAAGAGTCGGACAAGACTGAGCAGCTAATACTTTCACTTTCAGAGTCTCTAGTGTCCTACAGAACAGAATTTAGGAGAGGCAAGAGAGGAGAGTGACTACCCAGGGGATCTAGTCCTAACTCCTCAGCATATAATTCAGTGACCTCATGTTCTGATCATCATCTGTCTTTGAACTTTCCTTCACCTCCAAACATCTTCCCAGAACTGTACCCCAAGCCTCCTGGACCATCTTGTGTACATTTGTTTTCTTATATCTCTTCTGCTTCCGCCTCAGCTCAGGTCTCAAGACAATTATTATATTTCCTATATTTGGTCTTACCTTCAGCAAATCATGCCATAGTCAAGTACAGGGTGCCAGCTTTCTAAAATGTGTCTTTGATATAGTTTTAGAAAACATTCAGCTCCTCAGTTGCACACTCGTAGTCCAGAATCTTGATGATGGCACCTTTCCATGCCCACACATTGGAAGACACTTATCTTCACCATCTTATTTCCTGTACTCCCAAGTTCTCTCCAATTCCTTGCCACAGCTACGTGCCTAATAGTTCAATTCATGGACCTTGTCTTGCAATTTAAATTTTTATTTATTTTTAATTGGAGGATAATTGCTTTGCAATATCATGTTGGTCTCTGCTGGACATCAACATGAATCAGCCATTGGTATGCATATGCCCCCTCCCTCTTGAAGCCCCCCCCCCANCTAGTCAAGACTATGGTTTTTCCTGTGGTCATGTATGGATGTGAGAGTTGGACTATGAAGAAGGCTGAGTGCCGAAGAATCGATGCTTTTGAACTGTGGTGTTGGAGAAGACTCTTGAGAGTCCCTTGAACTGCAAGGAGATCCAACCAGTCCATTCTGAAGGAGATCAACCCTGGGATTTCTTTGGAAAGAATGATGCTAAAGCTGAAACTCCAGTACTTTGGCCACCTCATGGGAAGAGTTGACTTATTGGAAAAGACTCTGATGCTGGGAGGGATTGGGGGCAGGAGGAGAAGGGGACGACAGAGGCTGAGATGGCTGGATGGCATCACTGACTCGATGGACATGAGTCTGAGTGAACTCCGGGAGATGGTGATGGAGAGGGAGGCCTGGCGTGCTGCGATTCATGGGGTCGCGAAGGGTCGGACACGACTGAGCGACTGAACTGAACTGAAGAGTCTTTGCCTCCCAGTATCTATACATAGTACACTCACTGGCTCATTTCAAGTCTGTTCTCTAGGTGACAAAGGCAGAGAGGCCTCTCTCTTTACAAAGACCGTGCGGTTTTTCCTTGTGCAGTTAGCTGACCAGTCTGTCTTTCCTATTATCTAACATATCCACTTTGTTGTTGTTGTTTAGTCTCTCAGTTGGTTCCAACTCCTTTGTGACCCCATGAAATGTAGCCCAACCAGGCTCTTCTGTCCATAAGATTTTTTCAGTCAAGATTACTGGAGTGGGTTGCCATTTCCTCCTCCAAGGGATCTTTCCAACCCAGGGATAAAACCTGCATCTCCATGTCCCCTGTATTGCAGGCAGATTCTTTATTGCTGAGCCACCACCAAGGAAGCTCACAACATATTCATGCCATTATTCCAAATAGCCCAGACCAGACGGCAGCATGTCCCAAAGGCCACCACCACAGCTTGTGTTATCAGGCCAAGTTATAAGGTAGCTACCATATAAGTCTGGCTTAAAACTTGTCTCCTTTCTCCCCACAGTTCCTCAGAACTCATTGTTTCTACCAGGTTTTGTTTTGTTATTTTAAGTGCTTCTGACTTGACCTTGATGAACAAAATATCTGCCCAGTAATCTATTCATCAGAAACTTGTAGTTCAAGAAGTTTCAAAGATCTTCCCTGAAATTACTATCATCTCTGCCCATGGCAAAGGTCATGAGGAAGGAGGCTTCGGCATACGCAAAGGCATGATCAAGCCTCAGGAGACCCCGTTCCCAAGCATCTACCCTAAAACCAGAGTCTGTTTTTTTGCTCTCACCTACACCTTTGACTTTCCGGGGGGCTCTCCCCCATAACCGTCTTTCTCGGAGAAGGAGTAAACATGCAGCTCCAAGTTAATAAAAATTCCTGGCCGTGACAAGAGTGTTTCAGCTTACAAACTCTGAAGGTTATCTAGCCTGCCTGTATAGGTTCGTCCGGCTGCATGTGATGGTTTACAGCCTCCCGACAGTGAGAGGCACGAGATGTTTTAGACTTACTAAAGGCAAATTCTTGTGGGAAGTTAGAAATTATTAGTATAGTGGGTTGGTTGGGAATTATATTGGTGAAGGGTGTTTTTCATTTGTTGTGTCAATAATTGCTGCTAATTCCCTGCCTTGGGTGGGACAAGGGTGTCTCAGGTCAAACCTCTCTGCTGACAGACTAGCTTGTGTGACAACCTCTCAACCATAAACAGCACAGAGAGTTTGGAGTATTAGCATAGGGCTTTTCTCATTGTTGAGTCAATGATTGCCGCCAGGCCTCCATATCCTTAGGCACCTGGGAATATATTAATCAATGTATTTGGAATATAAAAAAGGAAATACAGTAGTTTTTAAGGTTAGCAATACTAGACTTTTTGAGTTAACGAATTTTCTCTTTTGTTATAGATCACTGTACTTTGTTATAAATCACTGTGTCCTTGCTATGTAAAAATGTAACTTTATCACTATCTTAAGACTAAATAGATCTTAAGGGGAGCATTGGTGAAAGGATTTTCATTTGTTGGGCTGATGTTTGCTGCTAAATCTCCATATTCTCTGTCCTTATAATGAATATAACTAGCATATAGGAGAAATAAGTATTAACCTTTAAGCATATAGGAGAAATAAGAATTAACCTTTAAGATTAATCGTGTTAACCTTGGGTTAAATAAATCCCTTTCTTGATTGTAATTCACTACACCCTCACCCTATAGGAATGCAACTTTATTTGGAGGGTGGTGCCTGGTTTAAGAAAAAAAACACCCTTGGAAAAAATAAGTTTTTGGTTATCAGAAAGAAAGGGTCATAAATGTCAGCGAGCCTTGTGGTCAGAAGATGATGTAAAAACCCCTAAGACCTTTTTTTATACATTTATGTGAAGCGCCTGATTTTGATAAAGGTCAGAACTGCTGACCCCCACGTGACTCTGTATTCATCCCTATGTGTAACAAAAGATATATAAGCAAACCCCAAAATAAAGAAATCGGATCCGTTTCCAGAAAGACTGATTCCCTCATGTCGTTCTTTTCTGCTCCCTGTTTTTCTGGCTGAATTCTCATCTGGAGCGTGGGTGCTCGCCTCGTCTATTTACTTGCCCCGGTTTTCAAGCCCATGTGAGAAGGAGCCCAAGGAGGGGCGCCTTCCGATATTCAAGTGGCACCGGTGGCCCAACATAGATGGTGCAAACTCCTTGTCTTGGAATTTTATTGGTATCCCATGTAAACCAAGTTATTCAGCTTCTTTTCCTCTCCTACTATTTTCTGGCCGAATTCCCATCTGGTGCACGGGTACCCACCAAGCCTGCTAATTTTGCCTGGGCTTCTAAGATCGGACCAGGGGGCCTCAGTGCCTCCTCTCCTTCGGGAGAACGGGAAGACGCCTGCAGCCTATGTAGGTGGTGATTGGTATTCCATGCAAACCAAGTTATTCGGCCTCTTTTTCTCTGCTAATTTTCTAATCCCTCTCTATCTGTAATTAATTAAGTTATTTCCAAGGACGCCGACTCCGTCCCCACCTTCGAATTCCCTGGATCCACCGGGGCTGGACCCCGGCAATTGGGATATATGCATCTTTCTCAGTTATTGTTTTCTCAAGGTATAAGCCTGGTAGTGGGATCATTGGGTCATAGGATAATTCTATTCCTACTTTTTAAAGGACTGTCTTGCATATTTATGCATCTTTATCCTTCTCCTATTGCTCCTGCTGTGTCATTTGACTATAACACATCCTGTTGATTTGGTGAATTGCATTATGCCTGTTGAGCCCTGTGCTCAACAGGGCTCCATACAGATACTGTGCCCCATACAGCAATCTATCCCATGCCCAGCATGAATTAATTCAACTCCCTTAATATCCCAGCCAAACACTATGCAGAGTTTTGTGCCCGTGTTTAATATGATTTTCCTTTCCTTATACACATATAATCCATCAGGTGAGCTGCTTCTTTAGAGTAAGTAGGCAGGCATCCCACACACCTATGTGACTCCAATATCTGGTACAAGGCTTGGTACACAGCAGGTGCACAACAGACAGTTTTGGAATGAATGAATGAGGGTTGCAAACATTTTAAGAAACATTTAGAAAAGAGGATATGGCTCATTTGGTAGACATAATACCTATTATATGCCAGACAGTCAGATGCATCATGTTGTCAAACTTAACCCCCTAGATCTAGAGATTTTAAGTCACCTGCCCACATGAACCTCATTTATTTTATTTATAATGTAAGATCTTGCATCAGATGATTGTGATGTTTCCCCCACCTCCAACTAGATATTTGGCACTGTCTGGGATATTTTTGGTTGCCATGATGGAGAGTGGCTGCTACTGGTACCTAGTGGGCAGGGACCACAGATGCTGCTCAGTATCCTGTAATGTACAGGATAACCCCTCACAGCAGGTAATGATATGTCTTCAATGTCAGTAGTTCCCTACTGTATGAGGTATGGCTTGTTATAAGATATGGCTGGGATTTTTTATTTCTTAGATTTTGTCTACCTTTAGGGATAGACCCCCACCTGGTGGCTTGATCCTCTTCTGGGACTTTGTTGGTAAGAATTCCAGCTGGGTGTGGCTAGAGTGCCTTGCCCCAACACTGAGGTTAAGGGACTCAGCTGATGCTTGTGTGTGTTTTCACAGCAACTAGCCTTCTAATGAATCTCTTTGCCATGACTGTGTCTACATGAAGAAGTCTGAGTTCTGGTCGTCTGATGAATGTAATACATATTGGTACAGTTATTCCTGGATCTGCAAGAAGCCACAGGTCTGCTAAGCCTGCTGCCTTTCCTCTATCTCCAGGCTTGGGAGAGATTGTTATTAGACATAACCTCAGAACAATTTCCTAACTTCTCTGCAGAAAAGGGAGTTTTCTTGCAAGCACCAGTTCTCTTGGTAGCATCTTTCTCCTTTCTTGTTTCTCTGTCTAAATTATGTTGGGGTTCATGTAAAATGACACCAAGATGGAACAATGAGAAAAATGTATCATGCAGGACATGATTCTAACATGTATCATATAGAACATGATATGTGATATGTAACATGTAGGACTTTCTACAGGGCAAAGAATCTGATTTTTATGCCCAAAATAATACAAGTAAAGGAAAAAGTAGAATTGTTAGAAAGTAAAAGAACCTTAAAGACATAGCTAAATAAACATGTTTGGATTTTTATTTCAAACAGTCATTTTTGAAGAAATCACAGTATTTGAACATCATTTGTATCAGGAAATATGAGGCATTTTTTTTTTTTTGCTTGTTAGATATGCTAATGGCATGATAGGTAGGTAAATAGAGTAGCAACACATAATAAGTAATTGCAGGTAAATTTATGTATAGTGTGGGATTTTCTTTAAAATAATATATCAAATAATTGAGAAGTTTGGCCAAGTGTTGTAATTATTAAAATCAAGAGCATGGTCTGTCTCTTATACACATCTTTTTTGAAGAAATCACAGTATTTGAACATCATTTGTATCAGGAAATATGAGGCTTTTTTTTTTTTTGCTTGTTAGATATGCTAATGGCATGATAGGTAGGTAAATAGATAAGAGTAGCAACACATAATAAGTAATTGCAGGTAAATTTATGTATAGTTTGGGATTTTCTTTAAAATAATATATCAAATAATTGAGAAGTTTGGCCAAGTGTTGTAATTATTAAAGACACAGGAGCTAGTTATATATTTCTTCTAATTTATGTCTATAGGAATGCTGCTGCTAAGTCACTTCAGTCGTGTCCGACTCTGTATGACCCCATAGATGGCAGCCCACCAGGCTCCCCCATCCCTGGGATTCTCCAGGCAAGAACACTGGAGTGGGT
>SJYX01008838.1:804460-850190 GCA_006410675.1 Oreotragus oreotragus
CACATATATATGGAATTTAGAAAGATGGTAATGAGGACCCCGTATGCAGGACAGCAAGAGAGACACAGATGTGTAGAGTGGACTTTTGGACTCTGAGGGAGAGGGAGAGGGAGAGGGTGGGATGATTTGGGAGAATAGCATTGAAATATGTGTACTATCATGTAGGAAATGAATCGCCAGTCTGTGTTCAATGCAGGATGCAGGATGCCAGGGGCTGGTGCATGGGGATGATCCGGAGGGATGATGGGGGGGTGAGAGGAGGGAGGGGGGTTCATGTTTGGGAGTTCGTGTACACCCGTGGCGGATTCATGTCAGTGTATGCCAAAACCAGTAGAGTACTGTAAAGTAAAATAAAATAAAATAAAATAAAATAAATAAAAACAAATAAATAAAGATGAGCTCAAGGATCTATTGTACACATGGTAAATAGACCCAGTACTCTGTAATAACTATAAACGGAAAGTAAACTTTAACAATTGTATAATAAGAAAGAAAAAGAATGAAAGAGGGGGAGGAACGAGGGAAAAAAGGAATGAAAATAATGATGTTTTTGGAGATCACAAAGGCAACATTGATCCGGCCTTAAGTGCCGGTGGCTGCGACTGACTGGCACACTAAGTGCAGGTGGCTGCGACTGACTGGCCCAATAAGCACAGCCGAGAGGAGCTACCCCCTGTCCGAGGTAGGGGCAGAAGCTGCGAGGACCCCATGTCTGAATGCCAGCGGGGAAGAGGAGCTACCCTACGTCTGAGGACAGGGGCAGTGTCCAAGAGTGCCAGGCTGTGATGGTGCAGGAACAGACGAGAGAAGCCACCTCACATCTGAGTTCAGGGACAGTGGCCGGGAGGAGCTACCCCGTGTCTGAGGTAGGGGGCAGCAGCCGGGAGGAGCCACCCTGCACCTGAGCCCAAAGCCAGTGGCTGGGAGGAGCAAACCCCCGCCCGAGGCCAGGGGTGGCAGCCGGGAGGAGCCACACTACATCCAAGGAGTGGTGGCTGCACCGACACAGGAGGACCTAGAGGAGCTATCCCACACTGAAGGTCAGGAAGGGTAGCGGTGAGGACACACCCCTCATCCAAGGTAAGGTGCAGTGGCTGCTCTTTGCTGGAGCAGCCATGAAGAGATACCCCATGCCCAAGGTAAGACAAACCCAAGTAAGACGGAAGGTGTTGCAAGAGGGCATCAGAGGGCAGACACACTGAAGCCATACTCACAGAAAACTAGGTAATCTAATCACACTAGGACCACAGCCTTTTCTAACTCAATGAAACTAAGCCATGTCCTCTGGGCAACCCAAGACAGGCGGGTCATGGTGGAGAGGTCTGACAGAACGTGGTCCACTGGAGAAGGGAATGGCAAGCAACTTCAGTATTCTTGCCTGAGAACCCCATGAACAGTATGAAAAGGCAAAATGATAGGATACCAAAAAAGGAACTCCCCAGGTCATTAGGTGCCCAATATGCTACTGGAGATCAGTGGAGAAATAACTCCAGAAATAATGAAGGGATGGAGCCAGAGCAAAAACAATACCCAACTGTGGATGAGACTGGTAATAGAAGCAAGTTCCGATGGTGTAAACAGCAATATTGTGTAGGAACCTGGAATGTCAGGTCCATGAATCAAGGCAAATTGGAAGTGGTCAAACAAGAGATGGCAAGAGTGAATGTCAACATTCTAGGAATCAGCGAACTAAAATGGACTGGAATGGGTGAATTTAACTCAGATGACCATTATATTTACTACTGCAGGCAGGAATCCCTCAGAAGAAATGGAGTAGTCATCATGGTCAACAAAAGTCCGAAATGCAGTACTTGGATGCAATCTCAAAAACTTCAAAATGATCTCTGTTCGCTTCCAAAGCAAACCATTCAATATCACGGTAATCCAAGTCTATGCCCCAACCAGTAATGCTGAAGAAGCTGAAGTTGAACGGTTCTATGAAGACCTACAAGACCTTTTAGAACTAAAACCCAAAAAAGATGTCCTTTTCATAATAGGGGACTGGAATACTAAAGTAGGAAGTCAAGAAACACTTGGAGTAACAGGCAAATTTGACCTTGGAATGCAGAATGAAGCAGGGCAAAGACTAATAGAGTTGTGCCAAGAAAATGCACTTGTCATAGCAAACACATTCTTCCAACAACACAAGAGAAGACTCTACACATGGACATCAGCAGATGGTCAACACTGAAATCAGATTGATTCTATTATTTGCAGCCAAAGATGGAGAAGCTCTATACAGTCAATAAAAAAAACAAGACCAGGAGCTGACTGTGGCTCAGATCATGAACTCCTTATTGCCAAATTCAGACTTAAATTGAAGAAAGTAGGGAAAACCACTAGACCATTCAGGTATGACCTAAATCAAATCCCTTATGATTATACAGTGGAAGTGAGAAATAGATTTAAGGGCCTAGATCTGATAGACAGAGTGCCTGATGAACTATGGACAGAGGTTCATGACATTGTACAGGAGACAGGGATCAAGACCATCCCCCTAAAAACGAAATACAAAAAAGCAAAATGGCTGTCTGAGGAGACCTTAAAAATAGCTGTGAAAAGAAGAGAAGCAAAAAGCAAAGAAGAAAAGGAAAGATATACCCATTTGAATGCAGAATTCCAAAGACTAGCAAAGAGAGATAAGAAAGCCTTCCTCAGCAATCAATGCAAAGAAAGAGAGAAAAACAATAGAATGAAATGGGAAAGTCTAGAGATCTCTTCAAGAAAATTAGAGATACCAAGGGAACATTTCACGGAAAGATAGGTTCAATAAAGGACAGAAATCGTATGGACCTAACAGAAGCAGAAGATATTAAGAAGTGGCAAGAATACACAGAAAAACTGTACAAAAAAGATTTTCATGACCCAGGTAATCATGATGGTGTGATCCCTCACCTAGAGCCAGACATCCTGGAATGTGAAGTCAAATGGGCCTTAAGAAGTATCACTACAAACTAAGCTAGTGGAGGTGATGGAATCTAGTTGAACTATTTCAAATCCTAAAAGATTATGCTGTGAAAGTGCTGCACTCAATATGCCAGCATATTTGGAGAACTCAGCAGTAGCCACAAGACTGGAAAAGGTCAGATTTCATTCCAATCCCAAAGAAAGGCAATGCCAAAGAATGCTCAAACTACTGCACAACTGCACTCATCTCACATGCTAGTAAAGTAATGCTCAAAATTCTCCAAACCAGGCTTTAGCAATATGAACCATGAACTTCCAGATGTTCAGGCTGAGTTTAGAAAAAGCAGAGAAACCAGAGATCGAATTGCCAACATCCATTGGATCATAGAAAAAGCAAGAGAGTTCCAGAAAAAAACATCTATTTCTGCTTTATTTTTTTCCAGTAGTCATGTACAGATGTGAGAGTTGGACAATAAAGAAGGCTGAGTGCTGAAGAATTGATGTTTTTGAACTGTTTTGCTGAAGAAGATTCTAGAGAGTCCCTTGGACAGCAAAGAGAGCAAACCAGTCAATTCTAAAGGAAATCAACCTTGAATATTCATTGAAAGAACTGTTGCTGAAACTGAAGCTCCAATACTTTGACCACATGATGTGAAGAGCTGATTCATTAGAAAAGACCCTGATGCTGGGGAAAGACTGAAGGAAAGAGGAGAAAGGGGTGGCAGAGGATGAGATGGTTAGATACCATCACTGACTTGATGGACATGAGTTTGAGCAAACTCTGGGAGATAGTGAAAGACAGGGAAACCTGCTGTGTTGCAGTCCATGGGGTGGGTCGTAAGGAGTCGGACATGACTGAACAATTGAACAACAAAAATGTATATGTTTCAATGCTTCTCTCTCAATTCATCCCACCCTCTCCTTTCCTGGCTGTGAGACACAACCCTCTTGATTTATCCTGTTGTTGGGTTTGCCTGGGAAGATGTCCAGCAAGAGGGGACACTTATTTCAAAATTATTTATTTGCTATAGGATATGTTAAGAGCTCTTATGATGCAACAAGAAGACCTAAAATCCAACTTAAAAACTGGGCAGTCTTAAATGAACATTTCTCCACAGGAGGTGTATTAATATGCTCAGCATTGTTAATCACTAGGGAAGTACAAATCAAAATCACCATGACACACCACTTCACATATACCAAGATGGCGATAATTAAAAAAAAAAAAAAAGAGGAGGGGAGCAGAAAGAACAAATGTTGGTGAGGATTAGAGAGAGATTCTCCTTGTACATAGCTCATGGGAATGTCAAATTGTTTAGTGATGTGGTTTGGTGGTTCCCCCAAAACTTAAGCATAGAGTTAGCATATGACCCAGTAACCACTTCTAGATTATACTTCCAAAGACTGAAATCAGAGATCCAAACAAATACATATACAAGCACGTTCACAGCAACACTATTTTTAATAGCCAAAAGGCAACATTTAGAAACAACCCATATAGATGAATGTTCAACAAGTCAAACTCCACCTATCAGTTGCCCTCCCCAGAGGGCTGTAGCAATTTACACTTCCTCTAGCAGTAGGTGAGCATGCTCACTTTCTCATATACTTGGCAACACTGTATGTTGTCCATACTGTGCATTTCTCCAGGCCAAAAGTTATATTTTGTTGTTTTTGTTGTAATTTCTTAAACCATGATGGAAGCTGAATACCTTTCTTTTTGTACTGAGGTGAAATTCTTAAAATATAATTGCTTTTCTCATTGGGCTTTTGTAAAAATCATAGGATGCTGCATGCTTAGCACAACTCCAATCACATAAAAAAATATTGTAATACATTGTAATTATTTTTAGGAATAACATTTCAAAAACATTTTAAATTCCATTTAAAATTACTCTCTAATTCTTTTGCTGTTATTTATTTTTGGTTGTACTAGATCTTTGTTGCTGCATGAGCTTCTCATTGTGGTGGCTTTTTTTGTGAGCATGGGCTTCGGTAGTCAGGACGCATGGGCTTAATTGCTCTGTGCCATATGGGATCTTCCTGGACTAGGGGTAGAACCCATGTCTCCCGCACTGGCAGGCAGATTTTTCACCACTGAGCACCAGGGAATAACATATTTAAGAGCTCCTTCATGGGAAATATTAAGTACAATGCTATCCCTCTGTTAACCAAGAAAGACAGGTCTGAAGAAAGGCAATGCTCTTTGGGATAAAAACTTTTCCCCACAGAGTGCTAGATTCAAAAGCACCACTAAGGAAGATAAGCTAATTGTGTTCGATCTAACAAGGTTCTTAGGGGATCATGCCCGGAGGACAAAGAGCCAGTTATAAACCTGTTGGTGCGGTTCTGCTGAGTGCTCCCTGAGAAAGCATGCTCTTCCTTCACAGCTGCAAGACAAAGTTGAGGCTGCAGCAGCCCCAAATTCCTGGAAACACGACACCTGGGGGCTGAGAGGTCCTGGAATCTGACAGAGGTACAGTAATCATTAGGGCTTTCCAGGTGGCACTAGCGGTAAAGAACCCACCTGCCAATACAGGAGACATAAGAGACATAATGACGCTGGTGTGATCACTCACCTAGAGCCAGACGTCCTGGAATGTGAAGTCAAGGGGGCCTTAAAAAGCATCACTATGAACAAAGCTAGTGGAGGCGATGGAATTCCCGTTGAGCTGTTTCAAATCCTGAAAGATGATGCTGTGAAAGTGCTGCACTCAATATGCCAGCAAATTTGGAAAACTCACCAGTGGCCACAGGACTGGAAAAGGTCAGTTTTCATTCCAATTCCAAAGAAAGGCAATGCCAAAGAATGCTCAAACTACCTCACAATTGCACTCATCTCACACGCTAGTAAAGTAATGCTCAAAATTCTCCAAGCCAGGCTTCAGCAATACGTGAACCGTGAACTCCCTGATGTTCAAACTGGTTTTAGAAAATGCAGAGGAACCAGAAATGCTAAAGCTGAAACTCCAGTACTTTGGCCACCTCATAAGAAGAGTTGACTTATTGGAAAAGACTCTGGGAGGGATTGGGGGCAGGAGGAGAAGGGGAAGACTGCCGGGGTCCAGCCCCCACAAGATCCAGGTGAACCTGAAGGTAAAATGGCGTAGGTGATTGATTTAGAGAGCGACAAGGAAATAATATTATAGATAAGAAAATAGAGGGAAAGAGGCTGATATCCCTTGGTTTACATAGAAAGCCAATAAAACTTCGAGACAAGAAGTTTGCCCTATTCACCGAGGCCACAGATGCCTTCCCGGTCTCCCAAGGGAGTGAAGACACAGACCATCTTCCCATTCAGGTCTTAGAAACCCAGGCAGATAATTGAATGCAGGGAGCCTCTATGCTCCAAGGGATCAGCCTGAAAAAAAGAGGGATGGAGAGAGAGGAAAAAAAAAGATTAACACGAGGAGACAAAGCTGCTTCAGTAAGCGAGGACCCCTGTCTTTATTTTTTAAAGGTACTTTTATACCTTGTCTTATACATAGAGGGAAACGAAAGATGCAGAGTCATACAGAGTCAGCCCAAACATTACCTGTTTTGTCTTTATAGAAACCAGGATTTTTTCTGCAAACCTTTCCCATAAACAATATTGTGCACATTATCTTCTGGCCTTGGAGGCCTGTGAACATTTTATGACCCTCTTTTGATAAAGGCTTCTCAACCAGAAAATTTATTTTCCCTTGAAATGTTTTTTTCTTATATTTCTATTCTATGTCAGCCTTAGAAAATATTAAAGTAGTTACATTTCTCACGGAGCAAAGGTGCAGTGAGTTACAAGAACCAATTAACTCAAAAGTCTGATGTGGTTAAATTCAAGGCTACACTTGTTTTTCTTACATTCCAACGATGTTAACTAATGCACTCCCAGGTGCACAGTGAATAAGAGATATGGGAAATTAGCAACAAGCATTGGCCCAATAATGAAATCTTACACCAGCACTACTATAATAACTTTTAACTCTTTGAAAAGCTCTATGTTTTAGGCTTTCTATGCCTCTCACAGTTGGGAGGCTGTAAATAATCATATGTGTAGCTGCAAGACTCTGGATATACCTACCAAGCAAGCTAAAATGCTAACAGAGGGGGTTTGATTTGAAATTTTCCTCTCATGTCCAGGAGAGTTATTAGCTATAGCCCTAAGTTAATTTTTTCCAGAGAAAGGTGGTCAGGAATAGCTTCCTGTTAATGTCTGAGGAGTTGGTGAAAGTCATGAGATAGTAAAACAGAGAGATTCTGGTTTGGGGGTAGATGTTCAAGAGAGCCTAGGGAGCCCATTGAGTCCTGAAGCCTTGCTTAACAGTTCTCTTTCACATGACCATGTCATGGGTGGGATCCCCCATGGTGGCTCCCGGCAAACGACAGAGGATGAGATGGCTGGATGGCATCACTGACATGATGGACGTGAGTCTGAGTGAACTCCAGGAGTTGGTGATGGACAGGGAGGCCTGGCATGCTGTGATTCATGGGGTCACAAAGAATTGGACATGACTGAGAGATTGAACTGAACTGAGCAAAGGAATTTAGTTTTTCACTTTATTTAAATTGGAAGCTAATTACTTTACAATATTGTAGTGGTTTTTGCCATACTTGACATGAATCTGCCACGGGTGTACATGTGTTCCCCATCCTGAACCCCTCTCCCACCTTCCTCCCCGTCCCATCCCTCTGGATCATCCCAGTGCACCAGCCCGGAGCACCCTGTCTCATGCACCAAAACTGGACTGGCGATCTGTTTCACATATGATAATATCCATGTTTCAATACTATTCTCTCCGATCATCCCACCCTCGCCTTCTCCCACAGAGTCCAAAAGACGAATCTGTACATCTGTGTCTCTTTTGATGTCTTGCATACAGGGTTATCATTACCATCTTTCTAAATTCTATACATATGCATTAGTATACTGTACTGGTGTTTTTCTTTCTCACTTACTTCCTTCTGTATAATAGGCTACAGGTTCATCCACCTCATTAGAACTGATTCAAATGCATTATTTTTTAAGCCTGGGTAATATTCCATTGTGTATATATACCACTGGTTGCTTCCATGTCCTGGCTATTGTAAACAGTGCTGTGATGAACATTGTGGTACAAGTGTCTCTTTCAGTTCTATTTTCCTCCGTGTGTATGCCCAGCTGTGGGATTGCTGAGTCATAGGCAGTTCTATTTCCTGGTTTTTAAGGAATCTCCACACTGTTCTCCATAGCGGCTGTACTAGTTTACATTCCCACCAACAGTATAAAAGTGTTCCCTTTACTCCACACCCTCTCCAGCATTTATTGCTTGTAGACTTTTTGATAGCAGCAATTCTGATGGTCATGAGAGGGTACCTCATTGTGGTTTTGATTTGCATTTCTCTGATAATGAGTGGCATTGAGCATCTTTTCTTTTGATTGGGTAGTTTGCCTTTCTGGTGTTGAGCTGCTTGTATATTTTTGAGATTCAATCTTTGTCAGTTGCTTCTTTTGGTATTATTTTCTCCAATTCTGATGGCTGTCTTTCACTTTCCTTATTATTTCCTTTGTTGTGCAGAAGCTTTTAAGTTTATTTANAGCATCTTTTCTTTTGATTGGGTAGTTTGCCTTTCTGGTGTTGAGCTGCTTGTATATTTTTGAGATTCAATCTTTGTCAGTTGCTTCTTTTGGTATTATTTTCTCCAATTCTGATGGCTGTCTTTCACTTTCCTTATTATTTCCTTTGTTGTGCAGAAGCTTTTAAGTTTATTTAGGCCTCATTGGTTTTTTTTTTTTTTCCCATGACTCTGGGAGGTGGGTCATAGAGGATCCTGCTGTGATTTATGTAAGAGAGTGTTCTGCCTGTATTTTCCTCTAGAAGTTTTATAGTTTCTGGTCTTTCATTTAGAGTTTTAATCCATCTTGGAGATGGGACCAGAGGGTCCAGTTAGCCAGAAAGTAGGGAGAAGAACTGGGTCCAGACTGAGCCGCAAAGTTACACTTCCCATGGGAGAAGAGGAAAAGGACTTTGTGTTTCTGTGTGAGTGCAGAGGTAGGAATGTAGTTAGGGAGCCGAGTCATGTGTGGGGTGTTAATGCCATTTGTTTAAAAGGCATACAAGCTAGTTGCCCATAGGGCACCTATTTCATAGTAGTGTTCATTACATCTCAGGATATGCTGTCAGCAACTGAAAACCTCAGAGCTCAGTCTTGCTTTCTAAATGGTAGTCCTTAGGAGAAAAATAGTGGTGGTTTTCAGTATGAAAACTTCTCAGAAAACTAAAAATATAACAACACATGACTTAGCAATGTTATTCTTGGATATATATTTTTAAAAGACTCATAATGTTAATTAAAAACACACATTACCCCAATGTTCCTTGAGGTACACCATTCACCAAGACTTGAAAACAATGTAAATGTCCATTAGATGATATATGAATGGATAAAGATGTGGTATATATGTACTTCAGTCACTAAGTCGTGTCCCAGTCTTTTGAACCCATGGACTCTACCCTCCAGACTCCTCTGCCCATGCAATTTTCCAGGCAAGAATACTCCAGTGGGTTGCCATTTCCTTTTCCAAGGGATCTTCCTTACCTAGGGATTGAACCCACATCTCCTGATTACCAGGTGTTTATTAGTACGTTCCCTAGGGGACAGCAGGCTGTGCAGGAAGTATTCTCAAGGCCTTGTAAACCATTCANTCCAGGCAAGAATACTCCAGTGGGTTGCCATTTCCTTTTCCAAGGGATCTTCCTTACCTAGGGATTGAACCCACATCTCCTGATTACCAGGTGTTTATTAGTACGTTCCCTAGGGGACAGCAGGCTGTGCAGGAAGTATTCTCAAGGCCTTGTAAACCATTCAGGATGCTCTGTGGAATGGAGCAGTGGTAACCATGGCAGCCTGTGTTGGTGACAATTGTTTAACAGGGTCTTCTCTTAATGAACTCCGTCATAGAAGACAATGAATTTTTAATGATAACTAATAAAACTGAGGCTGTATGAGTTTATATATATATATACATATATATTTATATAAATATACACACTTAGGTGTGTGCGTTTGTATATATGTGTGTGTGTGTGCATTTGTATATATGGACACTGAAACTTTGTACCTTGTGAATAATATATAAAATCTTAAAACCTGACATATATGACAACACACATTTAAAATGTAAACTAACAAAATTTGGTTTTGCAGAGGAAAAGTACTTAATTACTGACATTATCTTAGAATACTGGAGTATGGGGATGGCAATCAAAACAGAACCAGCATTTACTTGGCTTTATTCTTGTAATAAAACTCTTCATGGCAATGCCCCCCAGTATTGCCTGCACAGGAGGTGGGCTACTCCCCTTGCCCAACCTTTGGGAGCCCACTGTTCCATTCTAAATTCCTTTGCTCCAGAGAAGATATACAGATGGCTAACAAACACATGAAAAGATGCTCAACATTATTCATTATCAGAGAAAAGCAAACCAAAACCACAATGAAGTACCATCTCACGCTGGTCAGGATGGCTGCTATCCAAAAATCTACAAGCAATAAATGCTGGAGAGGGTGTGGAGAAGGCAACTCTCTTGCACTGTTGGTGGGAATGCAAACTAGTACAGCCACTATGGAGAACAGTGTGGAGATTCCTTAAAAAAAAAAAAAAAAAAAACTGCAAATAGAACTGCCTTATGACCCAGCAATCCCACTGCTGGGCATACACACAGAGAAAACCAGACTTGAAAAAGACATGTGTACCCGAATGATCATCACACCACTGTTTACAATAGCCAAGACATGGAAGCATCCTAGATGTCCATGAGCAGACAAATCGATAAGAAAGCAGTGGTACATATACACAATGGAATATTACTCAGCCATTAAAAAGAATACACTTGAATTAGTTCTAATGAGATGGATGAAACTGGAGTCTATTATACAGAGTGAAATAAGTCAGAAAGAAAAACACCAATACAGTATACTAACGCATATTTATGGAATTTAGAAAGATGGTAATGATAACCCTGTATGTGAGACCACAAAAGAGACACGGATGTACAGAACAGTCTTTTGGACTCTGTGGGAGAAGCCGAGGGTGGGATGATCTGAGAGAATAGCATTGAATCATGTATATTATCATATGTCAAGTAGATCGACAGTCCAGGTTCGATGCGTGAGACAGGGTGCTCGGGCTGGTGCACTGGGATGACCCAGAGGGATGGGATAGGGAGGGAGGTGGGAGGGGGGTTCAGGATGGGGAACGCATGTACACCCGTGGCGGATTCCCGTCAAGTATGGCAAAAACCACTACAACATTGTAAAGTTATTAGCTGCCAATTAAAATAAATATATTTCAAAAAGTAAACTAAATTCCTTTGCTAAAAAGGGCCTAATCATTTTTGCCTTTGTGACCTCCAAAAACTCCATCATTTTTCTTCCTTTCTTCCCTCCTTCCTCCCCCTCTTTCTTTCTTTTTCTTTCTTTATACAATTGTTAATGTTTACTTTCCATTTATAGTTATTACAGAGCACTTGCTCTATTCCCCATGTTGTACAGGCCATCCTTGTGCTCATCTTACACCTAACATGGTGTGCCTCCCACTCCCCCACCTCTTTATTGCCCCTCCCACTTCCCTTCCCCGCTGCTAACCAGTAGATCGTTCTCTATATCTGGGAGCCTCCATTTTTGTGATTTTCTCTACTTTGTGGTGTTTTTAGATTCTTAAGTAATACCATACAGTATTTGTCTATCTCTGTCTGAGTTATTTTACATAATAGTACACCTTCCATGTTGCTGCAAATGTCAATATTCCATTCTTTTTATGGGGCACCTTCTTTCTATGCCTTTTTGGCAAATGGCATTGCCACCTCACACATGACACTGCTCCCAGGCCAAGTTTTCAGTTCAGCACTCACACAGAGAAACACCAATTCCTCTTCCTCTTCACCCATGGGAGGTATATCTTTGAAGCTGAGTCTGGAACCAGTTCTCCCTCCCTCACGCCTGACTTTCTGGCAAACTGGACCTTCTGGTCCCATCTCCAACCCCACAGGGCCCATCTCCCTCCCTCTTCACACATTTATGCCTGCCCTGTCCTCTCTGCCCCCCACTCTCACAGAACTCGGAGACAAACATAATATCACATCAGGTTGATTTTATTTTCATTATAAATGTATGCAGTTGGTATAATAGTTAACATCTGTACTGTTGGCCAGTACTCAGCAGCAAGACCCCGAAGATTTCTGAGGTCACTGGCTGCCCACCGGTCCCACTGGAATAACAGGTGTGTCCACAGTCTCTGGGACTTCCTCTGGTCCATTCTGATTCAGCTCTTCATTCAACTTGGAGCACTGGCTACAGAGCTTTGAGCCACTGATTTTTTTAAGTTTCCTTGTGTTGGACAGTTTCTGAGAAGTTTTCTTGGTCAGCTTTGCCTGAAGGTGATTATTCACTCTCACATTTACCCTGGCCCCCTGGAGAAAACAATAGAGGGGTAGAGAATGGCATTGGTTTGGGGAAGAGGGTGAAGGTGGACAGGAATGTAAGCTTCAGGAGAAGGGCTATGGGCAGAGAAGGGTTCTTTGCCAGGCAAGGACAGGGGAGGGGGTCTTATGGGGTGGGGTCAATGGGCAAGAAGAGTTTGGGTGGGTTCAGCTCACCCTGACATTTTTTTGGACCTCAATTGAGAAAAGGTCTTCATCCTTTTGTCCCAGGTAACNGCAGAGAAGGGTTCTTTGCCAGGCAAGGACAGGGGAGGGGGTCTTATGGGGTGGGGTCAATGGGCAAGAAGAGTTTGGGTGGGTTCAGCTCACCCTGACATTTTTTTGGACCTCAATTGAGAAAAGGTCTTCATCCTTTTGTCCCAGGTAACAGGAGGCAGGTGTTTCATAACTACTCTGGAGCCGTGTAGCTTCACAGTCACCTTAGTCATTTTGAGGCCTCCCAGTGGTCTGCTCCAGAGCCCCTGAGCACCCCTATATATACCCCTCCCCAGGAAGACACACCCTCATGCTTTATGAGGTCAGCAAGTCTCTTCCCCAGTCAATGGTGGCCCTGGGTGAGTCTTGACATCACAAAACCCCATCCTGACACTTCTAGGGGAGGATGGGGAGCAATTCAGATATTTTGGTGGGAGAAATGAGGCATTTATAATTCCCCTAATGAGGCCTCCAAACTCACCTGCTATCCTTATCTCTCTAAGTCAAGTCCGATGGGTCACATGGCAGGGAGTGTGTGTCTCCTCCAAACCTTGTCTATTATATCTATTTATGACTATAAAAGTGTAAGGGAATTTTTTTTAAAAATCTGCAAAAGATACAGCTTCCTCAGCCCCAGTTAACCTAGGTTTATTTTCTGTTCCATAGTCTCAAAACAACTGACAATTAAGAATGAATTTCATTTAAAACCTATTTTTCATATACAGAAAGATATTTTATATTCAAATATAAGACGATTTTGTTCTTTTCAAGGTAAAAAAAAAAAAATGTGTCCCTTGCAGTGAATGCTTTATTTCACTGATTTAGACATAAATAAAATCACACTGTATGTCTTTGCCTTGAACATCTTTGTGGCATCACTGTGCATTTAGAATCAACTGTTTGAATGTGTGGACTGTGAAGTTTTTGGGTCACATACTGTTGAAGCCTAGCTTGAAGGATTTTGAGAATTACCTTACTAGCATGTGAAATGAGTGCAGCTGTGCGGTAGTTTGAACATTGTCTCTCATTGCCTTTCTTTGGAATTGAAATGAAAACTGACCTTTTCCAGTCATGTGGCCACTGCCAAGTTTTCCAAAGTGGCTGGTATATTGAGTGCAACACTTTAACAGTACCACCGTTTAGGGTTTGAAAGAGCTCAGCTGGAATTTAATCACCTCCACTAGCTTTGCTTGTACTGCTGCTTCCTAAGGACCACGTGTCTGTACTCCAGGATGTCTGGCTCTAGGTGAGTGATCACACGATCGTGGTTATCCAGGTTATTAAGATTTTTTTTTACAGTTCTTCTGTGTATTCTTGCTACATTTTGCTTTAGTTAGGCCTATAACGTTTCTGTCCTTTATCATGCCTGTCTTTGCATGAAATGTTCCCTTGGCATTCCTCATTTTCTTGGAGTTCTCTAGTCTTTCCCATTGTATTGTTTTCCTCTGTATCTTTGCTTTATTCAAATCCCTTGTGAGTATACATTGGAAGTGACAAATAGATTCAAGGGTTAGATCTGGCACACAGAGTACCAGAAGACCTATGGATGGAGGTTCCTAACTTTGTACAGGAGGTGGTGATCAAAACAATCCACAAGAAAAATAAATGCAAAAAGGCAAAGTGGTTGTCTGAGGAGGCTTTACAAATAGATAAGAAGAGAAGAGAAAGGCAAAGGAGACACAGAAAGATATAGCCACCTGAATGCAGAGTCCCAAAATCTAGCAAGGAGAGATAGGAAGGCCTTCTTAAGTGAGCCACCAGGGAAGCCCCTTATCTAATAAAAAGGGATTTCCCAGTGGGATTGCTATGTGCTCAGTCCCCTCTTATGGACACTATGTCATAGTGCCTCCTCCCCTCCCCAGCTGGGGGTCACTGTCTGCTAGCCTCAGTGCCCGGAGGAGGGGGCACCCCCACCTCTCCCATGAGGAAGCCACAGACCCAACAACCAGGTTTGTCTCCCTGAGGATGTGATTGTACAAATCATGCACTCACTTTTAATCATCAGCTAACACCCTGCATTCATCTGAGAGACACACGGAGGACCGAGGATACCATGGACTCTGCCACTGGGCCCCACCTTGGCAGTCACTCAGATTCAGTGGACCCATGGACAGATGACGAAGCCCACAAGACAGGGCTAAGAGTAGCCTCTACAATGCCCAGCTCCTCAACATGCCCACCGGCAGCCCAAAGGTGGCTTCTGGTTTAGGCCAGTAATGTCACAGGACATGACTGAGACACAAACTCTGCGATGCCCAGCTCCACCCAGGCGCCATTCGTCAGCCCCGAAGCAGCTTCCATTTCAACCTGATGACATCACCAACAAACCCGTCAGCCCAGATGAAGTCGCCTGCAATGGTGTTGGTATGGCTGGTGGACGAACCCAGGAACTGGTGCGACACCCATGTGCAAAGTCAGGGGAGCCCCCACTGGGTCAGCTTCTCCAGGGACCAGGCTGGGTGGACACGGAAAAACTCCAGATTCTCTGTGAGGTTGATGCCAGCCATCAACAGCCTGCCTGGGATAAGGGAGGGGCTGCTGTTCATGGTGCTGGCTGTGGGGTCAGCCATCTATGTGTGCGGCCACTAACTCACAGAGTCATGTGGCCAACCAAACTGTGTGCTCACCGACTCACATGGTCACCCACCCACGGGGTCACTACCCCATGCAGTGATCCCTCCACTGGCCACCAACCCCTGTGGGCACACACCCATGGGGTCACTAACCTGCGAAGTCATGCGCTCACCTGTGCACATGATTACCCACTCACACTGTCACCCACCCAGGCTGTCACCCACTCACCAGGTCAGCAACTCACATGGTAACCCAACCTGCATTCAGCAACTCAATCTGGTCACCCACCCACAAGGTCCCCTACCCACGCAGTCTCCAACTCACACGGTCTCTAGCCCATGTGCCCAGTAACCCATGGGATCACCCACCCATGGGGTCGCCTGCCCATGCATTCACCAAGTTGTGCCATCACCTACCCAGGCTCTGGCCTCCGCAGAGGTCAGAGATTGAGATGTCCGAGAGAGACTGAAGTTCAGACAGCAGGAGCTCACAGGGGTGTTGACTCATGAATTTCTCCTGTTACAGAAGGCAGGCGGGCTGGACAGTGATCCCAAAGATGTCCACATCCTCGCCCCATGTGGTGAACATAGTAATGTCCACACAGATATCCACGACCTGTGTACATCTTGACGCCCTGTGGTGGACACAGTAACTCCCCAAGGATGTCCATGCCCTGGTTCTCATGTGGTGAACAGAATAACGTCCCCTAATACGTCCTGTTCCATTTCACCACTTGAACCCAAAACCAGCCCCATGCGCTAGGACATGTGTGTGACCAGGTGTCTTGGTTTGATGGCAGCACTCCCCTGGGTGGCTGCAGCTCTTCATGTGCTCCAGGTAGTGGACGAGGTATCAGGGCTTCACCTGGTTCCCCCACCAGTGTGGATTACTAGGGTGTCTATGAGCAGTGATGGGCTGGTTATTGGGTTGTCTGTGAGAAGAGACAGTCTTGGGTGGGTTATTGGCATGTCTGAATAGAGGCACTAGTGGGTAAATTACTGGGGTGTCTGAGTGGAGACAGTGGTGGGTAGATTACTTGGGTGTCTTCAGCAGTGATGGGTCAATTATTGGGGTGCCTGAGTGGAAACAGAGGTGGGTGGACTATTGTGGTTTCTGATAGGAAATGGCAGGTGGATTAGTGGGGCATCATGAAGCATGAGCAGGGTGGATTATTGGGGATGCCTGGTCACTGGGGTGTTTGAATGGAGGCTGTAGTGGGTGAATTACTGGGGTTCCATGATCGGCATCACCTGGTGCCTGAATCAGCCTCATGCAGCGAGTGGATAGTCTGATTACAGTGAGGCCTAGTGCTCACACCGCCCCTGCTGCCAAGAGCATGTGGAGCCTGTGGTCCCTGCTCACCCCACAGGGAGAAAACATGTCCCCAAAGATGTTCTTTATGCAGCCCATCAGGTACTCATGCAGGTCCTGGATCACACCCTCGAAGTTCCTGCACGGCAGGATAACCTCCTCTTGGGGGTGCTTCTCCAGCCACTCTGAGATCTCCGTGAGCATGTCCTGGGTGAGGGAAGGGAGAAGGGCCTTGTAGTGAGAGACAGAGGGTCGTGGGTGGGGAATTCCCCAGCACGGCCACTCTACAGACATGTTGGGGTGTCCTGACACACAAGGACATAAAGCATGGTGCCTGCACCCAAGGGACCCAGCCTCTCCTGAGAAGCAGTGGGGAGCCGTGGCATTGCTCTGGTCTGTGTGTGTGTGTATGTACAAGCTCCTGTCGGTACAGGTGCACACTCAGGTATACATGTGTTCAGGGTCTGTGTGTGCATGGATATGCATGTGTGTGTGTGTGCACAGCAGCCAAGAGCAGTGCTTATAATATTGTGTGAAATCTGTACTCCAGGGAGTGTGCAAGGCCAGCAGGGTACATGCACACTGAGGCCCAGGACAGAACCTCCAGACCCCAAGGATCATTAAGTTCTGTGGTGGGGGCACTGGGGGCCGAGGGCAGAGTGAGACATTAAGTGACTTGTCCAGCAGCTGAGAGAATGGACTGGACACCCCAAAACTGGACACAGGAAAAGACATGTCAGGGACCTGGTATGGCCAAATTCTGGGAAACACCCCACAGGCCAGGGGTGCAGGTGTGAGTTCAGAAATGCACGTTGGTCAGGAATTCTTAGTAACTGATGCCAGAGGTCAGCCCTCTCATGCCTGGAGTGGACATGTGTCCATCTGAGTGGAAGTGTGTCTGTCTGAGTGGATGTGTGTCCATTCCCTTAGAGGTCAGCATCTTCTAATGGAGTGGACCCGTGTTGTCCCCTTAGAGGTCAGCCTTTCCTGCCTGGAGTGACCAAATGTCCATCTGAGTGAACGTGTACCCATCCCCTCGGAGGCCCTCCCCATCCTACCTGGACCAGACTTGGGTGTCCCTGGCTTGCGGACTCCTCCTTCTGTGCCCCTGTGCCCACCCCCACCTCCATGCGGGCTGTCGTGTATACCATGTAGCCAGAGTGCAGGTTCCTCTCGGTGCCCTCCTCCATGTGCGCCACCTGCAGGTCCTCATGCCAGTATCCAGGTGCTTCGTGATGCTCAGCACCTGCACACAGAGGTCGGTCATCTCTGCTGGGCACAGAGGGCGGGCCCCCACTCAGGGGCTGGGCATGCACTGAGGACGCCCAACTGAGGGTCACATCGGCCACTGTGAAATCAGCCATGTTGGTGCTGCTGGGGTTGAGGCCCTGCTTCTGGGAACAGGGCCTCCAGGGTCTCTGGTCATGTGGAGCACAGAGCCCGGGTCCAGATTGTGGTCCTGGGTGGGGGGGGGTGTTCCTGCAGAGTTGAGCCTCACCCTCCTCTCAGGCAGTCCCTGTGTGGAAGCTCAGGCTCCATGACACCCAAGCTGGATCCCTGGACATGAGGACACACTAGACCAACAGGTCTGTGCCTACTCCCACAGACAGCAGTAGGAAAGGTAAGGAGGAATCAAGGGAAGAGAAAGAAAGGACGAAACATATGTCCGCCACACAAATAAGACAGGAAAAAGCAAAAAATAACTTTAACGTAAATTGAAAAGTGAAAGTTGCTTAGTTGTTTCCAACTCATTTCGATCCGGTGTACTGTAGCCCACCAGACCCCTCTGTCCATGGAATTTTCCAGGCAGGATTACTGGAGTGGGTTGCCTTTCCCTTCTCCAGATCTTTCCAACTCAAGATCAAACCCAGATCACCCTCATTGCAAACAGATTCTTTACCAACTGAGCCACCAGGGAAGCCCTAATATAAATTCGTAGCAGAAAATGTACTGTCTTCTACAAGGAGTCATAATGGAAAAAGAAAAAAAAATAAGGATAAAAAGGGAAGAAAATAATAGATTCTCTCTATTCAAAATAAAAGAAAAAGCAAAACCTAATATTAACATAAACTAGTAGCAGAAAATGGTACTGTGTTTTCTACACAGTGTCATAATGGAAAAAGAAAAAGATACAAGGATAAAAAACGGGAAAGGAAGTCACAGCCCCCCCCCCCAATCCAAATTAAAAGAAAAAACAGACTCATATGAATATTGTCAGGCATTTGCCATTGACCTCTACAAGGATTAAATGAAGCCCTGCTACAGCCGCTGATTTCAAACACCCCCTGATAGACCACCACCTGTGCCCCCCACCCCGCACACACCCAGGTCTCGTTGGCAGACATACCACTTGAGACCACGGGACTGAGGTTTCCATTATGGAGGGGACCCTGCCCTGGAGGGATGCAGAACAGAGGGACCCAGCACCAAGGGACCATCAGAGCAGAGGGACTCCAGTCCTGCAGGACTCCAAAGCTCTGGTGGACCCCCTCCTGCTCGCTTCCTTCTCTGGATGTGAGGTCTTAAGGCCAGGATGTAGGCACCTGATGCAAGCAGGAATATAGTTTGTCCACATTCCAGCCTTGGTTCTCTGCCAATCAGATCCCCTAAGGAGGATTCCAGCAACCTGGGACCTCCCAGGAGGAAGCAATTCCACAAGGTAAGAGCTGTGCTTGACAGCCTCTTGTCTTCTTGGGAGCACCAGCCTGGGAGCAGAAAAGCTAGGAATATGAATGCCCCTCAAGTGCAGGTAGAGAAAGCCGGGGGCCATCTGTCCACTCCAGGTGGGCACCTGCTTCTGCGGGCACCAGGGCCCAGGTTGGCTTTCTACCCCATCCTGAATTGACCCCCTGGCTAATGCGTGTGCCAGTGACAGGACTCTACAGTGTGAGCCACCAAGAAAGTTTCCCTGGAGGGTTTGCTGGGGTGCAAACGTGAACCCACCTCAGAGAACATGGGAACTCAGCTATTGCTTATCTGGTATCAGGAAGGAGCTCTGGTGTCAGCTCAGATGCACAAAGGGTGGAACCCAGGCACCCCCTTCCCCTCCCAGCTCCCCCAGCCTCTGTGACTTCAGACAGTGATTCTCTTAGTCCAAGGGTCCCCATTCTGGCTTCAGGCTGGTTCCACAGTAAAGCTGTGTCCTTTCCTACCTTTCTGGGAGGCTCTCTCAGTGGGGAAGGTCTCCTGGAGGAGGGCATGGCAACCCACTCCAGTATTCTTGCCTGCAGAATCCCATGGACAGAGAAGCCTGGTGGACTATAGTCCATGGGGTCGCAATAAGTCAGGCGTGACTGAGCGACTAAACAATTCTGCTTTACAGCAGGTTTGTTCTCAACCTCGTT
Source organism: Oreotragus oreotragus (assembly GCA_006410675.1). NCBI lineage: Eukaryota > Metazoa > Chordata > Mammalia > Artiodactyla > Bovidae > Oreotragus > Oreotragus oreotragus. The sequence continues at coordinate 824,250 of SJYX01008838.1, forward strand.
TCCCCAAGAGGTATGAGAACACTGCTCCCTTTGTGTGACAGTAGCGGCTGGAGCTGAGTCCAGGGCCTCAGTGTGCCCGCAGACACTCACCTGTGTGGTGGACCACTTGAGCCCCAAGGACAGGGTGATACATGGCAGCACTTTGCCCAGAAGCTGCAGCAGCCTCGACTCCTTGTGAGAGATGAGTGACTTCTTGTTCAGGCAGTAGGTCATTGTGCTGTGGCTCCCTGCAGGCAAACCAGGCGGGGGACACGTCACCACCGCCCCCCGAGCCTGTCCTCTGTGCCCCCAAGCCTCCCTAAGGATGCATAGCTATAGCGCCGTGGGGTATAGGGAGTCCCAAAAGTCATATCCACTAAGTCCTGGGAACTGAATCTTGTCTCGAAATAGGGTCTCTGCAGTTGTGCAAAAGTGAAAGTCAATTTATTTAAGGAATCCCGTTTTTGGACAGGAAAGGCTTGAGATGGCTTTTGATTTTATGGTTTGTTGTTTCCCAGGTGGTGCTCGTGGCAAAGAGCCTGCTTGCCAAAGCAGGAGGCATAAAAGATGCAGGGGTGATCCCTGGGTTGGGAAGATCCCCTGGGAAGGGAATGACAACCTACTCCATTATTCTTGCCTGGAGAATCCCATGGACAGAGGAAGCTTTCGGGTACAGTCCATGGGGATGCAAAGAGTCAGACACAACTGAGCACAGACAAACCCTCTCTACTTACAAGTACTTTGAAGTTATAGTATTTTCAGGCTCTTTATGATGCCACATCATCATGATTATCTGGGTCGTGAAGATCTTTTTTGTACAGTTCTTCTGTGTATTCTTGCCACCTCTTCTCAATATCTTCTGGTTCTGTTAGGTCTATACCATTTCTGTCCTTTATCGAGCCCATCTTTGCATTAAATGTTCCCTTGGTATCTTTAATTTCTTGAAGAGATCTCTAGTCATTCCTATTCTGTTGTTTTCCTCTATTTCTTTGCATTGATCACTGAATAAGGCTTTCTTATCTCTTCTTGCTATTCTTTGGAACTCTGCATTCAGATGCTTATATCTTTCCTTTTCTCCTTTGCTTTCCATCTCTCTTCTTTTCACAGCTATTTATAACGCCTCCCCAGACAGCCATTTTGCTTTTTTGCATTTCTTTTCCATGGGGATGGTTTTGATCCCTGTCTCCTGTACAATGTCACGAACCTCATTCCATAGTTCATCAGGCACACTATCTATCAGATCTAGGCCCTTAAATCTATTTCTCACTTCCACTGTATACTCATACGGGATTTGATTTAGGTCATACCTGAATGGTCTAGCGGTTTTCCCTATTTTCTTCAATTTAAGTCTGAATTTGGTAATAAGGAGCTCATGATCTGAGCCACAGTCAGCTCCTGGTCTTGTTTTTGTTGACTGTATAGAGCTTCTCCATCTTTGGCTGCATAGAATATAATCAATCTGATTTTGGTGTTGACCATCTGGTGATGTCCATGTGTAGAGTCTTCTCTTGTGTTGTTGGAAGAGGGTGTTTGCTGTGACCAGTGCATTTTCTTGGCAAAACTCTATTAGTATTTGCCCTGCTTCATTCCGCATTCCAAGGCCATATTTGCCTGTTGCCTTAGGTGTTTCTTGACTTCCTACTTTAGCATTTCAGTCCTCTATAATGAAAAGGACATCTTTTTTTGGGTGTTAGTTCTAAAACGTCTTGTAGGTCTTCATAAAACCATTCAACTTCAGCTTATTCAGCATTACTGGTTGTGGCATAAACTTGGATAACTGTGATATTGAATGGTGTGCCTTGGAAACGAACAGAGATCATTCTGTCATTTTTGATGATGTGATCACTAATCTAGAGCCAGACATCTTGGACTGTGAAGTCAAGTGGGCCTTAGAAAGCATCACTACGAACAAAGCTAGTGGAGGTGATGGAATTCCAAAAAAGCAGAGACATTACTTTGCCAACAAAGGTCCATCTAGTCAAGGCTATGGTTTTTCCAGTAGTCATGTATGGATGTGAGAGTTGGGCTATAAAGAAAGCTGAGGGCTGAAGAATTGATGCTTTTGAACAGAGGTGTTGGAGAAGACTCTTGAGAGTCCCTTGGACTGTAAGGAGATCCAACCAGTCATTCTGAAGGAGATCAGCCCTGGGATTTCTTTGGAGAGAATGATGCTAAAGCTGAAACTCCAGTACTTTGGCCACCTCATGGGAAGATTTGACTCACTGGAAAAGACTCTGATCCTGGGAGGGATTGGGGGCAGGAGGAGAAGGGGACGACAGAGGATGAGATGGCTGAATGGCATCATGGACTTGATGGACGTGAGTCTGAGTGAACTCCGGGAGTTGGTGATGGACAGGGAGGCCTGGTGTGCTGCGATTCATGGGGTCGCAAAGAGTCGGACACAACTGAGCAACTGAACTGACTGACTGATGGCTAGCAATGTTGAACAATTTTTTTCATGTGCTCATTTGCATCTGTATCTTCATTTTGGTGAAATGTCTGTGCATATTTTCTATTTTTAATTGGATTGTTGCTTTTTTATTTTCAATTACTGAGTTTGAGAGTTATTTGTATTTCCTAGATGCTGTGTATTCTAGATATTAACAGTATCTTTAGAATTCTTACATCTATACTATAAAGGATATTAGTCTGCAGTTTTTCTTTTTTGTGCTGTCTTCAGTTTTGGTATCAGGGTAATAATAATAATTATATATATGTGTAACAGAAATATATAATTAGACACTATGTTGTTCAGTTGCTAAGTCATGTGCAACTCTTTGTGACCCCATGAACTTTAGCACACCAGGCTTCTCTGTCCTTCTTATTTACTGGAGTTGGCTCAAATTCATGTCTATTGGGAAGGTGATGCCATCCAACCATCTCCTCCTCTCCTGCCCTCTTCTCCTTTTGCCTTCAATCTTTCCCGGCATCAGGGTCTTTTCCAGTGAGTCAGCTGTTTGTATCAGGTGGCCAAAGTATTGGAGCTTCAACTTCATCATCAGTCCTTCCAATGAATATTCAGTATTGATTTCCTTTAGGATTGACTGGTTTGATCTTGCAGTCTAAGGGGCTCTCAAGAGTCTTCTCCAACACCACAGTTCAAAAGCATCAATTCTTTGGCATTCAGCCTTCTTTATGGTCCAACTCTCACACCCATACATGACTACTAGAAAAACCATGGCTTTGATTATATGGACCTTTGATGGCAAAGTGATGTCTCGGCCTTTTAATATGCTGTCTAGGTTTTTCAGAATGACTTCTGTTTGTTTAGAAGGCAAACCATTCAATATCACAGTAATCCAAGTCCACTCCCAAACCACTAATGAAGAAGAAACTGAAGTTGAATGGTTCTATGAAGACCTACAAGACCTAGAACTAACACCAAAAAATATTTCCTTTTCATCATAGGGGACTGGGATGCAGAAGTAGGAAGTCAAGAGATACCTGGAGTAACAGACGAGTTTGGCCTTGGAGTACAAAATGAAGCAGGACAAAGGCTAACAGTTTTGCCAAGAGAATGCACTGGTCAGAGCAAACACCCTCTTCCAACAACACAAGAGAAAACTCTACACATGGACATCACCAGATGGTCGATACCGAAATCAGATTGATTATATTCTTTGCAACCAAAGATGGAGAAGCTCTATACAGTCAGCCAAAACAAGTCTGGGAGCTGACTGTGGCTCAGATCATGAACACCTTATTGCAAAATTTAGACTTAAATTGAAGAAAGTAGGGGAGACCACTAGACTATTCAGATATGACCTAAATCAAATCCCTTATGATTATATAGTGGAAGTGACAAATAGATTCAAGGGATTAGATGTAACAGATTGCCTGAAGGACTATCGATGGAGGTTTGTTAACACTGTACAGGAGGGGTGTGAACAAAACTATCCTCAAGAAGAAGACATGCAAAAAGGCAAAATGGGTGTCTGAAGAGTCCTTACAATTAGTGAGAAAAGAGAAGTGAAAGGCAAAGGTGAAAAGGAAAGATATATCCATCTGAATGCAGAGTTCCAGAGAAAAGGAAGGAGAGATAAGAAAGCCTTTCTAAGTGATCAAAGAAAGAGAAAAACAATAGAATGGGCAAGACTAGAGATCTCTTCAAGAAAATTAGAGATACCAAGGGAACATTTCATGCAAAGATGGGCACAATAAAGGACAGAAATGGTATGGACCTAACAGAAGCAGACGATATTAAGAGGGGGCAAGAATACACAGAAGAACTATACAAAAAAAGTCTTAATGACCCAGATAACCACAAAGAAGCGATCACTTACCTAGAGCCAGATATTCTGGAGTGCGAAGTCAAGCAGGCCTTAGCAAGCATGACTACAAACAAAGCTAGTGGAGGTGATGGAATTCCAGTTGAGCTATTTCAAATCCTAAAAGATGAAGCTAGTAAAGTGCTGCACTCAATATGCCAGCAAATTTGGAAAACTCAGCAGTGGCCACAGGACTGGAAAAGGTCTGTTTTCATTTCAATCCCAAACAAAGGCAATGCCAAAGAATATTCAAACTATCACACAATTGCACTCATCTCACACACTGGCAAAGTAATGCTCAAAATTCTCCCAGCTAGGCTTCAAGAGTACATGAACCAAGAACTCCCAGATGTTCAACTGGATTTAGAAAAGGCAGAGGAACCAGAAATCAAATTGCCAACATCTGTTGGATCATAGAAAAAGCAAGAAAATTCCAGAAAAATATGTATTTCAACTTCCTTGACCACAGTAAAGCCTTTGACTGTGTGGATCACAACAAACTGGAAAATTCTTAAAGGGGAATACCAGACCACCATACCTGCCTTCTGAGAAATCTGTATGCAGGTCAAGAAGCAACAGTTAGAACAGGACATGGAACAATAGATTGGTTTCTAAATTGGGAAAGGAGTAGGTCAAGGCTGTATATTGTCACCTTGCTTATTTAACTTCTATGCAGAGTATATCATGTGAAATGCCAGACTGGATGAAGCACAAGCTGGAATCATGCTTGCTGGGAGAAATATCAATAACCTCAGATATACAGATGACACCACTCTTATGGCAGAAAGTGAAGAGGAAGTAAGAGCCTCTTGATGAAAGTTAAAGAGGAGAGTAAAAAAGTTGGTTTAAAACTCAACATTCAAAAAATGAAGATCATGGCATCCAGTCCCATCACTTCAGGGCAAATAGATGGGGAAACAATGGAAACAGTGACAGACTTTATTTTCTTGGGCTTCAAAGTCATTGCAGATGGTGATTGCAGTCATGAAATTAAAAGATGCTTGCTCCTTGGGAGAAAAGCTATGACCAACCTAGACAGCATATTAAAAAGCAGGGACTTTACTTTAGTGACAAAGGTCCATCTAGTCAAAGCTATGGTTTTTCCAGTAGTCATGTATGGGTGTGAGAGTTGGAACATAAAGAAAGCTGAGTGCTAAAGAACTGATGCTTTTGAATTGTGGTGTTGGAGAAGACTCTTGAGAATCCCATGGACAGCAAGGAGATCAAACCAATCAATCCAAAAGGAAAACAGTCCTGAATATTCATTGGAAGGACTGATGATGAAGCTAAATCTTCAATATTTTGGTTAACTGATGCCAAGAACTGACTTACTGGCAAAGACCTTGATGCTGGAAAAGATTGAAGGCAGGAGGAGAAGGGGATGACAGAGGTTAAGATGGTTGAAGGCACCACCGACTTGATGGATGTGAGTTTGAGCAAGTCCTGGGAGTTGGTGGTGGATAGGGAAGCCTGGTGTGGTTCAGTCCATGGGGTCACAAAGAGTCAGACATGACTGAGTGACTGAACTGAACTGAACTGACTCTGCATATAAGTTAAATAAGCAGGGTGACGATATACAGCCTTGATCTACTCCTTTCCCAATTTGGAACTAGTCCAACAGGACATTTTTCCATGTCCTGTTCTAACTGTTGCTTCTTGACCTGCATATAGGTTTCACAGGAGGTAGGTAAGCTGATCTGGTATTTCCATCTCTTTAAGAATTTTGCAGTTTGTTGTGATCCACACAGTCAAAGACCTTAGTGTAGTTAATGAAGCAGATGTGTTTCTGGAATTCTCTTGCTTTTTCTATGATCTAGCAGTTGTCGGCAATTTGATCTGTGGTTCCTCTGCCTTTTCTAAATCCAGCTTGAACATCTGGGAGTTCTCGGTTCATGTACACTTGAAGCCTAGCTGGGAGAATTTTGAGCATTACTTTGCTAATGTGTGAGATGAGTGCAGTTGCGTGGTAGTTTGAACATTCTTTGGCATTGCCCTTATTTGGGATTGGACTGAAAACAGACCTTTTCCAGTCCTGTGATCACTGCTGAGTTTTCCAAATTTGCTGGCATATTGAGTGCAGCACTTTACTAGCTTCATCTTTTAGGATTTGAAATAGCTCAGCTGGAATTCCACCATCTCTGCTAGCTTTGTTCATATTAGTGTTTCCTAAGTCTCACTTCACTTCATACTCCAAGATGTCTGGCTCTAGGTAAGTGATCACTCCATTGTGGTTATCTGGGTCATTACAATCTTTTTTGTACGGTTCTTCTGTGTATTCTTGCCATGTCTTCTTAATATCTTGGGCTTCCTTGGTAGCTCAGCTAGTCAAGAATCCTCCTGCAATGCTGGGTCAGGAGGATCCCCTGGAGAAGGGATAGGCTACCCACTCCAGTATTCTTGGTTATCCCTGGTGACCCAGTCAGCAAAGAATCTGCCTGCAATGTGGGTTGATTTCCTTTATGATTGACTGGTTGGATCTTGCTGTCTAAGGAACTCTCAAGAGTCTTCTCCAACTCCACAGTTTGAAAAACATAAATTCTTTGGCGCTCAAGCCTTCTTTATGGTCCAACTCTCACATTGTAAAAGTGTTAGCGTTAGTCACTCAGTCGTGTCCGACTCTTTGCTATCCCATGGACTGTAGCCCACCAGGCTCCTTTGTCCATGGAATTCTCCAGGCAAGAATACTGGAGTGGGTTGCCATTTCCTTCTCCAGGGGATCTTCCCAACCCAGGGATTAAACCGGGTTTCCTGCATTGCAGGCAGAGTCTTTATCTTCTAACTACTGGAAAAACCATAGCTTTGACTATATGGACCTTTGTTATTATTATTTTAGGTAGGAGGTAGAGCAAAGTTGGGAGAAGGCAATGGCACCCAACTCCAGTGCTCTTGTCTGGAAAATCCCATGGATGGAGGAGCCTGGAAGGCTGTAGTCCATGGGATCGCTGAGGGTCGGCACTTTTCACTTTCATGCATTGGAGAAGGAAATGGCAACCCACTCCAGTGTTCTTGCTTGGAGAATCCCAGGGACAGGGGAGCCTGGTGGGCTGCCGTCTATGGGATCACACAGAGTCGGACACGACTGAAGTGACTTAGCAGCAGCAGCAGCAATGTGGGAAACCTGGGTTGGGAATATCCCCTGGAGGAGGGCATGGCAACACACTCCAGTAGTATGGGGCTTTTTTGGTGGCTCAGAAAGTAGAGAATCCACCTGCAATGCTGGAGACCTGGGTTTGATCCCTGTGTTGGGAAGATCCCGTGGAGGAGAACATGGCAACCCACTCTAGTACTCTTGCCTGCAGAATCCCCATGGACAGAGGAGCCTGGAGGGCTACAGTCCCTGGGGTCACAAAGAGTGAGACATGACTGAGTGACTGTTTATATTATTGTAATCATAAATAGTTCTTAAGTCTGCTGTTTAATTTTTATTTTCTGTTTTTTTCTGTTTTCAATTGTCTTCTTGCTTTCTTTTTTCATTTGTTGCTTTAGGTATTGCATTTATAAGTATATAACTTGTCATAGTCTATCATTGTTATTTTATCAACTCAAATGAAGCATAGAAATCTGAACCCCCTTCATTTCTCATGATCCTGTTGTGAAATATAATTTTAGAAAACTCAAAGGAGAAGGAAAGAAAGATTACTTTTATCCTTATTTTTGCTTACTGTGTTCTTTCTTCCTGCTGTTCCAAGGTCTTTTGTTTCCTTTATTTTTAGAGAATTTCCTTTAGCTTTTCTTTTAAGGTGGTTTGGGTTAGTTTTTCTTTATCTGTGAATGTATTGATTTTTTTCTCTTCTTTCCTAAAGAATATGTTCACCAAGTATAGAACTCTGGGTTGATAGTTCTTTTATTTCAGTGCTAGAAAAATATGCTACTTATTCCTGGCTTTTATGGTTTTAATGAGAAGTCTAATGTCATATAAATTGTTTTGCCCTCTATAGGTAAGGTATGATTTTTCTCTGGCTGCTTTCAAAAGTCTTTCTCTGCTTTTAATTTTTCAGAAGTCTAATTATGGTGCATCTTGGTATGGATATCTTTGGATTTATCTTGTTTGGAATTCACTCAGCTGTTTGCATCTGTAGATTTCTATCTCTTTCCAGATTTGAGGAGTTTTAGCCATTATTTCTTTGAATACTTTTATAGTCTGTCTTCTTTCTCTTCTCCTTGTGAGACTTTGATGACTTGAATGCTAGATTATTTGTTATGGTAACATAGGTCCCTGAGGCACTGACAAATTCATTTGTTCAGTTTTTTTTCTCTCTATTGTTCACATTTGGTCATTTCTATTATTCTGTCTAAAAATTCACATTTTCTTCCTCTATCCCTTTCACTTTACTGTTGAACCTATCCATTGAGGTTTTCATTGGCTTTTATTTTTCAGTTCTAAAATTTTCATTTGATTCCTCTTCATCTTCTATTTCTTTTGCTAACTTTTTAGTTCCTTGCTGAGACTTCCATTTTTTTTTCATTTGTTTCAAGAAATAATTGCTTGTTGAAGAATTTTTATGATGGCCCCTTTAAACTCTTTGAAATATAATTCTAATATTTTGCCATGTTGGTCTTGGCATCTGTTGTGTGTGTGTTTTTTTTTTTCACTCAGTTTTATATCTTTCTGGTTCTCTGACTAAAATCTATATATTTTCGATATTATAAGGTTTGAGAGCTTATTTAAGCTTGGTTTTACCTGATTTCCTTTGACACCATTCCACCCACTGTGGGGGATGGGTAGAGGATGATGCCTTGTTCCTGCCTGATTAGAGACAGAGGTCCAGGTTCCCCATTTTGTCTCCACTGATATGCAGGGAAGGGGTTTCTCATAAATTCCAGCTCCTCGTGCGGTATCCATTAATACTTTGATGAGGGTGATCCCATTGCCAGTGTGCAATGGTAAAAGTCCTGAGTCTCCAATCCTCCAGTTGGCCTCCACCAGTGCTACTCCAGCAGGGAAGTGGTACCATGTTGGCAGATGTAGATTCCCCATGTGGTCACCACTGATAACATAGGGTATAGAGGGCCTTGTTACTGCCTTGAGGGGATGAAAAAACCTCCTAGTTATCTGCTTTGTCTTCTCTTCTCTGGCACCATCCCAGAAGGAGACTGGGGTACTTCATTACAGCCTATCAAGAGTGGGAGCTTGGACTCCCCACTCAACTTTTGCTGGCATGGGTGTAGTCAGGTTTTTTCTGATATTTAACTGGAGTAAAGCAGTTACTGTCTCAAAGTTTTCTGTCTTGCTAAGCTGCCCCTTCCATAGTCCTTTGGCTGGAGAGAGCAGGCTTTTTTTGGGGGGGTGGTTTGGTCTGTGCGTATTGGTATTTATGGGTTGCTGACTTCTTTGTTTACAAGTCTGGAATATTAAGGGAAAAGGGAATCTGTGGAGTTCACCACCACATCCTACCTTAAGTTATGAAGTCCCTAGCTGGTCTGTTTTCCTCTCTACACATTTCAGAATCCTCATGTTTGTTTTCACAAATAATGTCTAGAGGCTTTCGTTGTTCTTGGTGGGAAGAGTAGGGAAAAGTTTATCTGTTTCATCCTTCTGGAAACAGAAGTCTGTGTACCACTTTTGAAATAAAAATTGTTTTAAAAAGAATTATTTTAAGCATTGTATTTTTTGGGAAACTATTCTTTTTGTTGGTAATTGGTAAAATAGGGCTTTATATCTACTGAGGTTTTCTTATTCTCTTTCTGATCAGTGGGCTGTGCATGTGTGTGTATCTGTGTGGACACAAACTAATTCCTTAAAGATAATTAGTCTCAAAACTTGAAAAATGTACTATTGATTTGATTCAGCAATAAATACATATAATGCAGCAGGAAGGAGAACATGATCCCTGCCTTATAATCTGTGGCATTTCCATTAAAAAGCACGTGCTTAGTAAAACCTCCAGCTGTTAGTATACTAATGGAATCAAATGGAGGACCCAAGAAGTCAGCCAGGAAGCTAGTAGAATCATATTTTAGTAAGTGCTTTGTTCAGCAAAGAATGAGGAACATAGAAAACAGATCTTTAATTTCTTCATGACTTTTTCTTTGCCACCTCTCTGAAGACTTGGACTTTTAGTCTAACTATTCTAAATAGTCTTATATGTCTGACTTAATTAATGTTTACTATGTTTTCTGGGAAATACATTTCATAATTTATGTGAGTAGATGAAGTTCTTGACACATACTGAATATTTATCATATAAAAATAAGATTTACCTTCTCAAAGTATTGGGGAAGTCTTTAATCTTAAAAAGTTATTATGCAATGATTTGGGGAGTATGCTTTACATAAGAATTCCCAGTTCATGAAAGAGACAGAAAAGTTGCCACATTGTCCATTATTAAGGGTGACTATCATTTTATCGGTATCTGATCTTTGAAGGCAGCACGGAATTTTAATTGAGATCGTAACTAATGAAACAGTTTTAAAGGCTGACAAATTTTGTACTTACTTTGCCTGATGGTTAATCTAATGATTTAAACTGAATCATTTAGGAAGACTAAGTGACCAGTCTCTAGCAACAAATAATGAGAACGCAATGATAGTGTAAGGTGGAAGAAATGGAGAAGCTATATACAGTGAGCTGATTCCGAGCAGACATTCCTTATGGCTTGATTTAGAACTTCATTGTAAATTTTCTTGTCATGTTGTCTGTGATTTGATTTTTCTCTAAAGTAATTTACTATTAGTATTTTCATTGGTTAGATTTAGAGCTAAGTCCTTACCCATATCTGAATGTGTTGTAATTAGGACAAAGACCTGCAGGACTAAAAATATTGACTGTAAGATAGTCACTGAATTAAATAATCCACCCATATAATGCTTGTTTAAATTAGACTTTTAATTCTGTACTCATCTACCTTCAGAGACTCAGTAACAGTTTAGATATTAAAAAAAAAAACCCTTTGCTACTCATTTTGAAATACAATGAGAAATTTATCCATGTGAGAAACAGCTTGAATTGCAGGCACTGGATTTGTAATCTGAGGTTTGGAGACTGTATTAAAATTTTTTTGGCTTCCATTGAATTCATGTCATGGTTGTATATCTCCTAATTAGTATTCAAATCTACCCTGAAGCTTCAGTTTTAGATAACTGCTTGAAATTTTCAAGTCAGGGCCTCCAAAGTGAATTTTGCACATGCCACAAAGGCTATATTTTATGTATTCTCATTACATATCACCAAATGTTTTACAAATACATCCATCTCCTTTTGTGTGACTTGGTAACAAGCAATTTTAAGTAAGTTAGTCAGCCTGAAAATTGATGATATATACAAATTTTACATTTTTAAAAGAGGTTTAGCCTATATCTTTAAATGAATATAATAATAATATACTTGATCTAATCTTTTAGTCACAGTGAAAATATCATCATGTTTTTCTTCTGTGTCAAGAACTAGCCCATTATGTTATATATCTGCCCCAAATTATAATATATATTTATGTGATTTTTATAATCATGTTCTCTTATCAGCTTCNTAAAAGAGGTTTAGCCTATATCTTTAAATGAATATAATAATAATATACATGATCTAATCTTTTAGTCACAGTGAAAATATCAGCATGTTTTTCTTCTGTGTCAAGAACTAGCCCATTATGTTATATATCTGCCACAAATTATAATATATATTTATGTGATTTTTATAATCATGTTCTCTTATCAGCTTCATTGGATGGCATACTGACATATTTAACAACTTTCAAAAATGCAGACTTTTATTTTTTATTTTTCTAGATATAAAAATAAGACAGTAAAAGAAACATGTAGTTATTTCTATAAAAAGGCAATCTACAGAATGAGGAAAAATAGTTGCAGAATAAAAAATTCCTGCAAATCAATTAAAAAGAGGTGATCCAATGACAAATCAGCAAAAGACTTGAACAGGAATCTCTAGAGAGAGGGCTTTAAAATGCTGCATAAATACATGAAAGATGCTCAGTTCCACTGGCCATTGCTGCTGCTGCTAAGTCGCTTCAGTCGTGTCTGACTCTGTGCGACCCCATAGATGGCAGCCTACCAGGCTCCTCCGTCCCTGGGTTTCTCCAGGCAAGAACACTGGAGTGGGTTGCCATTTCCTTCTGCCCACTGGTCATTAGGAAAATGCAAATTAAAAATTCACACCCAGGAGAATGGATAAAATAAAAAAGATGGGAAATGCTAATTCTGATAAGGATGGAGAGCAGTTAGAACTTTGATCCCTGGCTGGTGGCCCTTGTGATCACTTAGGAACGCTGGTTGATAGTGTGTACTAACGTTGAGCATATCCATATCCTCAGACCCAGCACTTGTTCTAAGTTAATACCTGACTAGGTATAGTCATCAAAAGGTGCACAGAACTATTTATATAACCCCAAGCTGGAAAATACTCAGCTGTAGATCAGTATATGGTGAATAAATTAAGATATGTCTGCACCACAGAATACTTTACAACAAAGAGAATCAACAAACTACAACTACCTGCAACAATATGGATAAATCTCACAAACTTGAAGAAAGAATTCATATTTTATGATTCTATTGGTGTAAAATTCATGAATAAGCAAAAACAATTTATGACGTTTGGAGTCAGGATGGTGGCCTGCCAGTCACCCCTCTCAGGAGATGGATGACTGGCAGGGGAGACGTGGGTGCTGCTAGGAGCTGGTAATGTTCTATTTCTTGGTCTGGATGCTTACATGGGAATGCTCATTTGGATGGTTTCATGAGATGTCCATTAATGATATGTGAACTTGTAAAGTTGTATGATCTTGAAACAATGCAATAAAATAATGTAATAAAAATGTAGTTTTCACCTCAGATACTGGTGATAACTTTGAAACAGACTGGAGCCCAGGATTAGAGTTGGTGCTCAGCTACATACATCTCTAGGTTGTTGCTGATCTTGATCTCAACATGTTTAGGTCACTGTTCTGCATGAGAATAATGAGTATAATAATGCTTGGGGTTTTCTCTTTGCTCTATGACAAAATATTAATGTTTGTCTTTTGGAACCAAAGTATTTGGTGGTTTTAAAAGATATAACAATGTTTTAAATGCTTCAGATTAAAAACAAAACAGTAGTAGGTATCATTATGGAACAGTGGGAGAAATCCCAGATGAGAAGGCAGCAGATCTGGTGACTGTTTATTCTCTTCCAGCTGGGTGAACTGGAGCAAGTCCAAGTCTCAGCTCCAGTTCTTTAAGATTAATACCTGACCTGCCTGAAAGCAGAGGGATTAACTCTGGGATCTAAGATATCCACCATCTGTTGATAAAATGAGTGACTGATGATATTATCTGTTCATACCACCATTGATTCCCAGTCTTGTGTTTTGCTGACATGTTCAATGATAAACATGGTCCTAAACACACTCAAAAATGTTGCAAAGTATATAGCAAAGTACAGTCTCAGTGCTGTAGGTCATCCGAACATCTCGCCTTATCTTCATCCCCAAGCTGATCTCTTGTTTCTTTTGGGAGTTTTTGCTCTGCAGCAAGGATGCTTTTTAGGAAGTGTTCCATGTTGGTAAAAAGGAGAAGATCTTTGTTTTTCTTAATATACTGTAGAGAGTATAAAAGATAAATTATAATAAACTTAAGATCTTTTCTCTCATTTATTCTAAGTACTCTTGAATCTTCTTTGCCAGTACCTCAGAGTACTATATGCAGTTCTGCTTTCTTAAAATGAGATCTCTTCATAAATGGTGGTTGGCAAAGTACTAATTAATACAAGCTCCACAACTATCTCTGTCTTGGAAAAGAGGCTTTAAATACTTCTAAGCTTCAGATTTCTCATCTGTAAGATAAGAATAAAAGTAACATCTACTCTATAAGAGCATAGGGAAGGTTAAATGAGATAATGTATGTAAAACTCTCAACAGAATGCCTAACACATGGCAGATGTGTAATGTTTGCTAGTATCTGCCTCCTAGATTGAAAAGTTTTGTGACACAGCATCAGTGTTCACATAAATCTATTCATTAGCACAGTAAACATATTAAAAGCCTGCTCTGAGGCTGGATTGTGGGTTATATCAGGAAAAACAAAGCAAACAACTCTGCCTTCATGGAGCTTATATTCTAGCAGGGGAAAAATGGAATAAGCAAATGTAAGTAAATCCTGAGGGGCTTGCCAGGTGGTGCAGTGGTAAAGAATATGCCTGCCAGTGTAGGAGACAAAGGAGACACGGGTTCAGGCCCTGGGTCAGGAAGATCCCCTGGAGGAGGAAATGGCAACCTACTCCAGTATTCCTGCCTGGAGAATCCCGCGGACAGAGGAGCCTGGCGGACTGCAGTTTGTGGGGTTGCAAACAGTGGGACATGCCTGAGCCACTGAGCACACACCAGGCAAAAGTAAATTCTGTACTATGTTAGGACATGACATAGGGTAAAGGAAAGCAGAGCAAAGAGGAGCTGACGAACAAGGCAAAGAGGGTGGCAGAGCAAGACAGGCTTGTCAGGATAGTCACTGAGGTGATACTTGAACAAAGACATGAAGAAGACAAGGGAGTCAGGCAGAGACCAGGGTTTCTTAAACTCAGTGCTGCTGACATTTGGGGATGGATGATTTTTTGTTGTGGGGCTGTCCTATCCACTGTAGGCTGTTTAGGGGCATCCGTAGTCTCTGCTGCTGCTGCTAAGTCAATTCAGTCTTGTCCGACTCTGTGCAACCCCATAGACGGCAGCCCACCAGGCTTCCCCGTCCCTGGGATTCTCCAGGCAAGAACACTGGAGTGAGTTGCCATTTCCTTCTCCAATGCATGAACGTGAAAAGTGAAAGTGAAAGTGAAAGTGAAGTCTCTTAGTCATGTCCGACTCTTCGCGACCCCATGGACTGCAGCCCACCAAGCTCCTCCGTCCATGGGATTTTCCAGGCAAGAGCACTGGAGTGGGGTGCCATTGCCTTCTCCGTCCGTGGCCTCTAGCCACTAGTTAACAGTAGCACCACCTCCTCTGAGTCAGACCATCAAAAGTGTCTTCAGAGGTTGCCAAATGTCCTGCCAGGAATAAAATTGCTTCTGTTGGGAGCTACTGCCTTAGAGGAATGAGCATTGCAGGTAGAACCCTTAAGATCAGTGTCCCTGGAGTGTCTGAAGAACAGCAAGGAGGAAAATATGGTTGGAGGTGAGTGAATGAGAGAAAGAGTAGAAGGTGATAGAGTGAGACACGAAGGGGACTTAACCTCTTAGGTTTTTACCCAAGTGAACTGAGGAACACAGCAGGACTTTGAGCAGTCTCAACTTTTATTTTCAAAGGATGATTATGACTACTGTGCTGAGAATAGACTGAACAGAGACGAGCTTGGGCTCGGAGATGAGTTAGTAGGTCTGATGGTAGTTCAAGCAAGAGATGCCTTGCATCAGGTTGGTAGCAGCGCAAATGATGAGAAGTGATCAATTATGGATATACTTGAAGGTACAGTTTGTGAAGGATGAGTTTCTGAAGAATTTCCTGATGGACTGGTTGTGGGGTGTATGTAACAGAGAGGTTTGGCCTGAAGAGAAGATTTTGGCTTGAAAAATCAGAACACAGTTGCCATCAGTGGAGATGGGGAGCATTTTAAGTGGAGCAGGTTTGCAAAGAAGATTGGTTTTGGGCCCGTTGAGTCTGAGCTACTTATAAGACATTCCCCTGGAGATGGTTAGTTAGTGTGTGTGTTAGTCACTCAGTCGGGTCCGACCCTTTGTAACCCTGTGGACTGTAGCCGGCCAGGCTTCTCTCTCCACGGAATTCTCCAGGCAAGACTACTGGAGTGAGTTACCATTTCCTTCTTCGGGAGATCTTTCTGACCCAGGGATTGAACCTGGGTCTCCTGCATTGCAGGCAGATTCTTTACTGACCGAGCCACCAGGAAGCCCAGATGGCAAGTAAGCAGTTGGATATATGAGCTGAGATAGAGTTGGGTTGAGGGTGAAGAAAAAATTTGAGAGTTGTTGACATATAGATGAGATTTAGATGACATATAGATCTCATTTAGATGAGATTTAAGCTAGAAGACTGGACGAGATCCCCAAGGGGAGTGAATATAGAAGAGGACAGGACTGAATCCTGTCCTTCAAACATTAAGAGGCCAGGGAGAGGAGGAAGGATCAGCAAAGGAGATTGAGAAGGAACAGTCAGAGAGGAAGGAGGAAAACTAGAGGCGGCTAGTGTCCTGGGCGGAGAAGGCAATGGCATCCCAACTCCAGTACTCTTGCCTGGAAACTCCCATGGATGGAGGAGCCTGGTAGGCTGCAGTCCATGGGGTCGCTGAGTCAGACACGGCTGAGCGACTTCACTTTCACTTTTCACTTTCATGCATTGGAGAAGGAAATGGCAACCCACTCCAGTGTTCTTGCCTGGAGAATGCCAGGGATGGCGGAGCCCAATGGGCTGCCGTCTGTGGGGATGCACAGAGTCGGACACGACTGAAGTGACTTAGCAGCAGCAGCAGCAGCAGTGTCCTGGGACTCAAGTAAAGAAGGTGGATCGAACTGGAGAAAGTGATCAGGTGTGTCAAATGCTGCTAATAGGTGAGGACAGAGCATTGACTGTTTTCTGAGATTTGTGCTAGACTGTAATAATTTTGTAATGTGGATGACCAACGTCACCATCACCATCAACAGCCACAAGATGAATCAGTAACTAATAGAGATTTAATTACAGGGAAATGTATATGGACTATTTCCTTAGCAGTCAGGTGATCAAGAATCTAGTCTCAATTCTACCACTACAAACAGCTGTATGGTTTGGAGCAAACTGCTTAATCTACCTTTAAATACAAATGTGACTAAAAATATGTATGCTACCAAGATTGCTGGGTGGCTTGAATGAGACTATGTATATGTGTGTGTGTGTGCACACATATATATGCCTTGAAAATGTATGAAGTTTTATCTACATAATGAAAAAAAGATATCCTCTTATTTATAACTCAACAATGAATTGACCTTTAATGGAAGAACAGAAGATAGTCTTTTTAAGATCATGGATCTAAATTTTATATTTTAATAGTTAAAAAGCTGAGATAATATTTTTATAAAAGTACTTAATAAGTATTAAGGATGCCACTGTCAAACCTGCACAGAAAAGAGCATTCAGTAAGTTTGGGTAAACAAGCTACCACTTGGGCATCTAAATGTAGTCTCTAAGTCACAGTAAGTTTTATAGATGGAATTCTGCTTATTTATTGATAATATGTTAATGGGACATTAATGAACTGTGGAGCCATATTTGCAATCCCCATGAGCCAGGTCCCCACTGTCTGCCCTGTAGAACATAGGGTTTAAAAAATACTGTCATATGTGGTTTGAGAAGCAACCTGAATGTCAAGGCAATGTGCCATCTAGGGAGACAAGAAACACCTGCATAGGTCATTCATGGAGGCATTTAATCTGTGAAGGAGTCCATTTTAAAACCATGTGCTACCCAGGCAAGTTTGCTCAGTGTTACTTTGCAGCCTGGATGGGCAGGAAGCTTGGGGGAGAATGGATTCATGTATATATATATGGCTAAGTCGCTCTGTGTACACCCGAAATTACCACAACATTGTTAATCAGCTATGCTCCAATATAAAATAAAAAGTGTAAACAAAAATCACAAACAAAATCAAAACCAGGGGCTACACAAGTTAAAGCCACTTACCTCCTCTGACGACTCTTGCTCCAAGTGGGACTCATGCTTTCTTACAATGAGCTTAGAGAGAAGGTCTCTTCCTCTTTCAGAGATGGGCTGCTCCCCCAGCAGAAGAGTGCTTATGCTTTGGCCAAGTTTACTGTCCTGGGAAACTGTCGGCATTCGCAGAGTGATAGAGAATGCTTCCCTGAAATAGGCCTTCAGCCCCTGGTCAGGAAAAGTGAGCGCGGCAGATCAGTCTGGCCTCTACGAAATGGTTGGTGAAGCATTAAAATTACAATTGAAAGAGAAATGGGGCTTGAGATGGACCATCTTTACTCGCCCACTTGTAATTCTGGTGAGGTTCAAATACTGACAATGAAATATCCACAGAAAGGGGTGATGGCATTCTCAGAGGAAGGCCGCTTCTCTCCAGAATTCTTAGAGAGCTGTATGCATTTTTCATACGCTGCCATGGGAAATTTGTTCGGGAGAATCTTAGCCAGGCAGTAGGAACCAAGGGCCACTGGTGGGACTTCAGTAGATCTGAAATATTTCAAAGCTTATAGCATTTACTCTCTTGGGGAATGGGCGTGAGTCATAAATAAGAGAAGCAAAAAGCCCTCCGCATGTTATAAATACCTTGTAAAATGACCTCAGAAAGGCGGGGTTGGAGTCCTGGTGGAGGTCATCGGCAGCGATGTGGGCCAGGCAGTGGATCAACAGCAGAACAAAGCTTCCCACCGACGCCAAACACTCTCTCCCAACAAACAGTGTGTTTTCAGCTCTCTGAGTGGAGAAAATACCCAAACATGGATATGTCAACCTCAGGAAATATTTCCCCTGCCTCTCTCTTTTTCTAGTTTTATCTGATCTGAAACAACTTTGGGAATCATTAAGTTAGAGACTCCCTGGGTTAAATGGAAATTTATTGAAGGGACGATTCAGAGCGCAAGGGAAAACTGTTTTAGCTCAGCTGTTTGAATAAATCATTTTTCTCCATCATCTCCCATCTTTTTTTTTTTTTTTTGCTACCCCTGGCTTACAGAAATACAGAAAACAAACTTGCAAATTCAGAGAAAACTTATTCATGTATCTCTGTTTATTTATTTATTTTTAATCCTTGAACTGCAATTACTGTTTCCTTACTCAGTGTGAATGAGGATCAGACTTAGTGTGAATGAGGATCATTTGGGCATGATTCTATTTTGGGGACCCATCCCAGGATTTCTGGTTCTGTGGGCTTTAGGTGGACTCGCCATTTCCATCTTACCAAACTCCCCAGGGGATTGATAGCTGAGGGTCCAAGGACCACAGTTTGAGAAGTGTTGTCTTATGGGTCTCTCAGATTTTCTTTGTCTTTCATGCCTTTTTTGTAATCAAGTTCTCAAATCTCTTGTCTTGCCTAATTGATCTGAAATAACTCCTTGTTAATTCTCTTAAGAGGTGATAGGTTGGCATGGAAAAACCTTAGGTAATTTGGAATCAGACAGTCTGAGATCAGTTTCTGGAATCAGATGCAGGTGTCAGCACAGGCTCATGGTTAAAAAATGAGTTTGGTGTAAAATTCATCTGGACTTGAGTTTTGACTCATGCCACATTGTGATCTTGGGCAAGTAACTTGGCCTCTCTGGGACTCAATTTCCTAATGCATAAAATGGAAACTATTAATAGGAGTACCCTTCCCCAACCCTTGGGGTTACGTGGCTATAAATTATAAGTGAGATAATGCATGTGAGACATACGGCCAAGTGCCTGGCACATAACACTCCGTGACTCCTGAGGTTGCCTTCCCATCAGTAAGATGGGAGTCAAGGTTGCTTACTTCATAGATGTTTTGAGGATCAAGTGAAATAATACCTGGAGAATATCATACATGTGTAATTTTTGGTCTTATTAAATCCCTTAATAACTTACTAGCCAAGTATAAGCCGCTTGCTTGTCCTCTGACCTTGGTTAGCAGTCCCCTCTCACAATCACCGTTTTCTGTCATAGTGTTTAAGGTCCATATACACAGTCTGAGAGGACCACCACAGCACCGCCCATCTACATGTTTGAGGAGCTATCAGGACAGGAACAATTTAGATCCTTCCCCATAGAAAGATGCTGACTGTGCAGGATTTCCTGAGCCTGGAACCATGCCTCTTACGGGAAACACCAGTCTGGAACCGCTGGCTTCGATATGGTCAGATTCATTAACGGGCACAAAGCCATTGTGATTCTCTGGGCACAAGCCAGGACATAGTCATTTCACTAATTAGAGAAAGCTCTTACACGGGGACATTTATTATGCCTTAGCCAGATGACTTATTACCTAGAGGGAGTAAAGCATCTGAGGACGTAGAAAAATATTCTATAACATTTAGCTCTTTTTTTTGCTTCTGTCTTTACTAGACCTAGAATTTGACAAACCTCATACCTGGGATTGGGAATTTGAAATACCTGATAGAAGAAGAAGCCTTGGAAGGCATTGTCTGAGGCTTCCATGGCAGGAAGACGAGACGCAATCTGCAGGGTGATTTTTGGAGCCTGAAAAGAATAAAAAAATAAAAATAAAAGCGAAACCTATCCCTCTGCTAAGAAATTCTCATGCAGCTCAGTTACATAGCACCAACCAATAATGGGAAGTAAATGAACTGGGGTATCAATTTAAATTATAACAGGATAAGTGGATTCAGTATAGACTACAGGAAAGTGGAAGGGGTATTTATTAACTTGGTGATGGAAATTTATGCTAACTACGAGGTTTGATTTGCCACTTTTCTAAACAGAGGTTCAGTAGCAATCAGGCATGAAGGCTCTCGGGCCAAGATGCCTGCCTTCTAACCCTTTTGGCTGTGTGTTCTTGGAAAAGTTTCCTCACCCATTCTGTATCTTCTTCCCTCCACTGTAAAATGAGAAAAAAAAAAAATAGTATCTATGCCATTTGGATTTGTGAAGATTAAATGAGTTAATTCAGACAGACTAATATAACAGTGAAATGGCAACCAACTCCAGTACTTTTGCCTGGGAAATCCCATGGACAGCGGAGTCTGGTGGGCTACAGTCCGTGGAGTCTCAGAAGAGTTGGACACGACTGAGCATGCGTATGCATGTGCAATAGAACATTTTGTGTCATGTAAGTCATTCACTTTGAGTATCAGTTATTTCACCTATAAAAAAATTCCATTGTCAAAAAACATTCCACTGTCTCACAGAATCAGAATTCAGGTTACTCGGTGTACACAAAACAAAGTATACAGAATTGCTTTCTCCATTATAAAGTCCATACAGACTTCATTTTAAAGACAATGAATGCTGAAGCAGGGGTGGGATCTCTCAAATCAAAGGAGAGCTTGCTCCCTGCCTGTATTCTTCTTCCCATTATCCTAGCATTTGAGAGATTAGGCTTTCAACTGGTAAATGATTCACTTAGAAGAGAGACTTAGGAAGTTCTCTGTTTCCGGTGCTTCAGCCTAAGGAACATCCACTACCCCAAAGCCTCCTTCCTGGTGACCCTGCCCTTCTAAACTCCATGGATGACTGCTCCACCGAGACCAGAACCAGACTCACCTGAAGCTGGGGGATGAGGAGGTATAGGATGGAGAGGCCATGTTGGTAAACCACAAACTCCCTGGCAGAGAGGTCTGTGGATGGCACAGTTATCAGCTCGTCCTTCTGCGTTATCTGAGGTTTGGGGAGATCGTGCAAAGAGCTTTTGAGGGCTGCAGAGAAAACAGTAAGACTTCACTGACTATTCTGTGCAGTAACAATACATTAATTAAACAACAACAACACAATTCAACTTAGGAAAAGGTGTATTTGGATCCATCCATCCATCTGTCCGTCCATCCATCCTCCTGTGCTAAAGCCTCCTATATATACATTGCGGCTCAGGCCCTCTGCCAGTCTTCATGGAAAAGAAACTGAGTCCCAGTCATTAGGAACAAAGGTACCAGAACAACAGAATGAGGGTCCAGAAAAGACGGCAACACATTTTCTTCTATTTCACAGGGTTGTTTGGAGCATTAAAATGTAATGTACTCAGAACAGTGTCTGGTACCCAGTAAGCACTCAGTAAATGTTAGTTGTATTAACAGTCTCACTTCCCCACAGAATTGTCTCTATTGTGCCTTGGGTCTTTAAACATTTTCTATTTTCTTTTTATTCTTGAGAGGACAATTAAAAAAAAAAAGACAAGTAGCATGGTATAGGAAAGAATGCTGAACGAGCAGTCAGAGGACCTGATTTCTGGTGCAAGTTTGGTAAGACTCTGGGAAAGTCACTTAACCACTTTGAGTATCTGTCATCTCATCTATAAAAAAAATTCCACTGTCAAAAAAAATATTTCACTGTCTCGAAGAATCAGAATTTGGGTTATCATGTGTAAACAAGACAATGTATATAAATTGCTTTCTAAATTATAAAGTCAATATAGACTTCATTATGAAGACAATGAATGCTGAAACAGTGGTGGGACCTCTCACAGGAAGGCCCATTCTCTGCCTGTGTTCTTCTTAGTTTACCCCAAGGGGAGGCAGAATTAATCTGGAGAATGGTCAAGTTCTGGGGACAGAAAATTTTTTCTTTAAAGGGTCAAAAAATAAATCTTTTAGGCTTTTACAGCCAAGAGACAAGATTGGGGTTCACATTTAGTGTTCCCGATCATCACAGTAGAAGTGTGGCTTTATTCCCTTACGAAACCTTCCCTTGCTTCTCTGACATGAAGATCTGCCCTCCTGAGAATTCACTGAAATTTCTGCCTTCATCTCCCTTGCAGCACTGCCTTCAGAATGTTGGATAATTTTTCATTTGGGGAAGAGGTTAAGAACACAGATTCGGGGATGAGACTCTCTGGGCTTGAATTCCAGCTGAACTCCTCATTAGCAATATGATTTCTGACTGTTTCCTTGACCTATTCAGAAGCTTCAGTTTCCTTATCTATTAAATGGCTAACAACACATACTTGGCTGGGTTGTTGTAAA
Organism: Oreotragus oreotragus; assembly: GCA_006410675.1. Lineage (NCBI taxonomy): Eukaryota > Metazoa > Chordata > Mammalia > Artiodactyla > Bovidae > Oreotragus > Oreotragus oreotragus. The sequence continues at coordinate 847,020 of SJYX01008838.1, forward strand.
GATTTAATGAGCTAACAGAACCAAAGATTTAGAATACCACAGGGTATATTGTAGAGCACTCCGTAGAAATGTTATTCTTTTGACATTTTCCCTAATCCCTGGAGTAGGGATAGGCTACCCACTCCAGTATTCTTGGGCTTCCCTTGTGGCTCAGCTGGTAAAGAATCCTCTTGCAATGCAGGAGACCTGGGTTCGATCCCTGGGTTGGGAAGATCCCCTGGAGAAGGGAAAGGCTACTCACTCCAGTATTCTGGCCTGGAGAATTCCATGGACTGTATAGTCCATGGGGTCGCAAAGAGTCGGACACAACTGAGTGACTTTGACTTTCATTTTCTAATCATTTAAAAAATAAAACCATTCTAAGCTTATGGACCACATGAAAACAGATAGCAAGCTGGAGTTGGCCTGTGGGCAATGGTTTGCTGACGTGAAGTCAGATTCAAAGATGTTTTTGGAACTGTGCGTACTAATGGCCTGCATCACGGTCAGCTGAAAGACATGCGCTCATTTCCTGTTAATCCTCTCCCACCTGGGGTGTAGGTGAGTTGAAACAGACTCAAGTCTTCAGTTCAGGCAGGCCAGCCGTGTTCCCTTTCCAATTTCAAGGGGGTGGTTTTGGTAAAGTAATCTGGAGTCCCTTTCGGGGGCAAGGTCTTCTTTCTCTGTCTCCTCCAGCTCCCTGTATCTCACACTCTTCCATTAACTGCTGGTAACACGTGACTGGGACAGAATCTCAAGACTTAGATTCATTGTTTTGTGGGTAGACAGAGGAGATCCAACCAGTCCATTCTGAAGGAGATCAGCCCTGGGATTTCTTTGGAGGGAACGATGCTGAAGCTGAAACTCCAGTACTTTGGCCACTTCATGCGAAGAGTTGACTCATTGGAAAAGACTGATACTGGGAGGGATTGGGGGCAGGGGCGAGAAGGAGACGACAGAGGATGAGATGGCTGGATGGCATCACTGACTCGATGGACGTGAGTCTGAGTGAACTCTGGGAGTTGGTGTTGGACAGGGAGGCCTGGCGTGCTGCGATTCATGGGATCACAAAGAGTCGGACACGACTGAGTGACTGAACTGAACTGAACTGAGAGGGCCTTTAGGAATTCCCTTTAGGGAAATGGCCAAGTTTTTAATTACAGTGGGACTTTTGATTTCTATTCATTATTCCTCATATGGAAAAATCCCTTGGATTTTAGGATAGGGGTGGGGAGAAAGGGATGATTGGTAAGCTGGGATTCTGGTACTTCTGGTCCTGCGGGTTACACCACTGAACACCTTCAGTGTGTCATGGTAATTCTAAACCAGGGCTCCCAGGGGAAGGAGGTCACCTGGTTTGTGATGCACCTGTCCTTGCAGTTCAGCTTCATCCTTGTGCGCTTGGGACCTGATGTCTACTTTCCTCAGGGCAGAGAAGAGTGGTGAGGCCCATATGAAGTCAACTTTATCTGCCTCTGAACAGAGGAGAAGAAAGTAGCTGTTGTGAGTAAGGGCAGAGGACTGTGGCCAAAGTCAAAAAGAGCATCAGGTGTGACAGGTGGCTCTACAGTGGCCTCCATGCACCCCATGGGTTATCTCTACAGTGGCCACCATGCACTCCATGTGTGCCCATGCCCTTGGGTTATCTCCTCCCCTTGAGTGTGGGTTGGATATACTGATTTACTCCTAATGAATAGAATATGGCAAAAGTGATGAGATCTGGATGCAAAAAGGCTGTTGTTTCAATTCTGGGGGGAGCCTCTCTCACTTGCTCTGAAGGAAACCAGTTGCCATGTTGTGAACGCCTTATGAAGTCCATGTGGCAAGGAACTGATGTCTCTGGACACAAGTCAGAGAGGACTTGAGTTCTGCCAACAGCAATGAGAGTGAACTTGGACTGTGCAGTCAGACCTGGAGATGACGGCAGCCTGGCCTGATCCCTTGATGGAGCTGGTATGAGACCCTGAACCAGAGGCCACTAGCTAAGCTTCTTGACCCACAGAAAAACTGTGAGATAATAATGTTCGTTGTTTCAAGCCACACAACTTTGGGGCAGTTTGTTTCACAGCAATGTATGAGTAATACACTGAGTTTCTTTAAGGTCTTAAAGAACCTGCCATGGCCACACTCTTACGGAGCTCGAAGCTCTAACTCTAGCGTTAGCGTTTTATCACACATGATCAGGACTGGCGGCAGAAGGGGGCCCCATGATCCACCTCACCTGTTCCTGGTCCGCCATCCTCCAGTCCTAGCCCGTGGCCTTGATCTCCCACTAGCGCTGCAGTGAGGCTCTTCAGGAAGGGAATCAGCAGGGGGCAGGCAGCAGCCTGGTCCCTGGGAGAAGTGGTAATGGTTCCGTAAAATCTGTCTCCAGGGTAATTCTCCAAACATACAGGGGTCCCCGAGGCAACAGTCTAGGATAAAACAGTCAGAAGCTAGTCCTGTGCTTGGTTTCATGTGGTTTCTCTGGAGCTTCTCTCTGTTGGGGAGCCTCCAACAAAAGTTGGACACACACATCTCCTTGGCCAAGGCCAGAGGTCAGTACCTGGATGTGCAAGAGCTGGAGGCGGCTCAGCTCCCGCTGGTACTGCAGCTGACCAAGGGCCCTATCCAGGGCGCTCTGCCTCTCCCTCACCACCTCCTGCAGCTCATCAGAGAGATGCTGGACCACCTAGGACACAGGAAGTGAAGTGCCCTGAGTAGAAGGGAGGGTCTTCCTCTTTCTCCCTGCTTCGCTCCCAGCCCACCCGTTGAAGAGCCACGTCTGATGTCAGGGGTGAACGTGCTGTCTCACGTGATCCCCTGGTCAGCCTCGGAGTCTCACCTTCCTGGAGCGGCTCCAGACCTGTGGTCGTTGATCCCTGCTGCGCTGTAGCAGCATCTCCTCCTCCTGGCCCCGCAGCCGGCCTGCTGCTTGCCTGAGCTTTTCTGCCGCCTGCCCTAAACTCTGCAGGACTTGCCGTAGGCCCCGCATCACCTTCGCCTCCTGCTCCCACTCCTCTCTGTCTGCTGCAGGGGGCAGAGAGAAGAGCCACGTGGCAGTGCCTACCTCTGGAGGGAGGGAGGAGACGGAAAGACACGGTGGTTTACTGGAGCCCAGGGAAGGAAGCTGCCGGGTCAGAGCCGGGGACTGGCTGGATGCCTGGAAGGCCCAGAAGCACGTGAGAGGGCAGGAGGGACCCCGGCTGGGGA
>SJYX01008839.1:0-33592 GCA_006410675.1 Oreotragus oreotragus
TTTTTTTTTTTTTTTCTTGATATAAATGGATTTTATTGAGAATTGTATTTTTTTTTTTACACGAACTCCCAGTAAATTCTTTAAAAAAAAAAAAAAAAAGGAAAAGAAAGATCAAAATTCTTAAAAAAAATAGGACAAGAAATATCAAAATTCACATTGTGCTTCTATACTCTTGAGCTTATCTTTGCTCCCAGAGTGGGTGTTCTTTCACAGATGTTATTGGAGATTGCATTTCTGATTGAAGACTTTGCATCCATAAATTAAGACTATGCCAATAATATTCACACAAAGAAAATAATGCAGTAAAAGCCTTTAAGATGATTTCAAATAACAAAGTTCTATTTCAAATTCTGTTCCTTCATGCTTGTCACTGAAAAGCATTTTTTGGCAGCTTTTCTTTAACTGAAAAGAATTTTTGAAGGCACTGGCTTTTGAAGATTTCACCCTAAAACTACTCTTATGAGAAACACATAACAAATTAACTGAGTAAGCCAAGAATTAAAAGAAAAGTTGCTTAACTTGGTAAGAGTTTTTAAAATCACAAATTAACATTGAATTATTTTAAATTGTTTTTTGGGCATCTTTCTCTATGCTTGTATTATTTCTTCTCTTTGATTTGTTAATGTAGTAAGTAATAGTAATAGATATCCAAATGTTAAACTGTGTTTTTACTCCTATTATAAACCCTACTTGGTCATGATGGATTATTCTTTTAATATTCTAGTTGATTTCCTTTATTTCCCCCCTGACACTTTTCATGATAATAATCTTTTTTCCTTCACAGTGAACTTCCTGTGAGTTGAGTAGGAATTGTATTAATTTTTCATAGCCATTTGACAGATTAGAAAACTGAGACACAGAGGTAGCAAATGACTTATTAGCTGAGAACAAATAGAAAATAAAGTGACAAAGCTTATACTTAAATTTTGGCTCCTAATATCTAGTCGAGGAATTGTTTTCTCTTCTGTAGGAGATTTATGTTCACATCAAAATATATTCCAATCACTAAATATTTCAGATAACCTCACAATATTTCACATAACTTTGGAGTAATGTCTTAAGAACAGGATTTTCAATTCCACTAAATCACTAATGCTGTTTAAAATCCTAATACCCAATGCTCTTCTGTTGTTTAAGTCTCCATAGTGACAGTTGTCATAAGCACATTTAACCATTATGGAGCTTGGAGAAGAACGTGGGGTGGAAGTGGGAGGAGACAAGAGCAAGAGAGGGCAGATGGATGGCTGAGCTGTTAGATGTGCTGCAGAGCCCACGAGGATGAGTAGATTTGAGGGCGAGCCTGCATGAGTGGACTAGAGAGGTGTGGGCACTTTAGTTGAATTTCCAGGTGTGAAATCTACCAGGCAGTTGAAAATACAGTTCTGGAATGTCAACAAAAGATTGTCACTTGCTTCTACAAGGATTAAATCACTAGTCACTGTAGTCACTGACCTTCAACACATCCTGAAAGGATTTCAGGAATGAGGCATTCTGTGCTCTGGGAAGAACTAGCAGAATAGCCCTTCAGATAGATATTTTCAGGAGATGATATGAGCCCAAATTCTTGCATCTTCTCACATCTAGAAAAGTACTAAAATCGTTAATAGAGACATTTGCTCCTCATGACTAGCAACATCTTCCTGCCAAATGTGTGCTTGATGGCACGTATCCCTCTTCACCAAAATTACATGTATACTGACACCCTCAACTGCCCCTACCCACCTCTTCAGAGCAGTTCCTCCGAGCTATCTTAGATGATGTTTCCCAGCCTAGAGGCCTCATTTCTGTTTCAAAACTTAATTCGCGATTTTCACCTTGTGCATTTTTTACAATGGACAAGAATGTTGAAGAGAGTTTGGATTGGAGATTGGACATGCACAGTCAGAAATGATTGGCAGATAGGTGCTACCAGAGTCTTGGGAATGGCTGAAATCATCCAGAGAGTGTGGGAGCAAGGATGAATGGAGAAAGAGGAGCCAAGAAGAAGCATAGAAAGAATACAGCATAGGAAGGAGAAAAGCAGGAGAGAGCAGTGCCCTGAAAGGCGAGGAAGAGGAGGATTCGCCCCCCTTCTTATTTTAAACTTGTCATCTCCAGGTTTCCCCATCTCAGTAAATGGCTCACCTTCCACTCAGTTGGAGGAGGCAATGGCTACCCACTCTAGTATCCTTGCCTGGAGAATCCCATGGACGGAGAAGCCTGGGGGGCTACAGTCCATGAGGTTGCAAAGAGTTGGATATGATTGAGCGACTAAACACATCACCCAGTTGCTTAAGTGAGCAAACAGGTGTCTTTCTGATTATGCCCCTCTCCTCTCATCAGCAAATTTTTATCAGTTCAACTCCTATTTATATCTGAATTTGTTCACCTCTTCCCTGTTTCTCTAGAACTCCCCCACCTCATGATCCAAGACCCTCCTGGGTGACTGCAACAGCATCCTCAGTGGTCCCTCTGTTTCTATCTTGTCCCTCACCCCCACCCCCCCCAACCAAGACCATTCTCCACTCAGAAGACAGAACACTCTTCATAGGCACAAAGAAGATCATATCATTCCCTGATTAAAATCCTTTGGTGATTTTCTATTGCACTTCCACTAAAATCCCAAGTCTTTTATCATGATCTAAATGGACCCACATCTGGCCCTACCCAGCTCTCCGACCTCATCCTGTACATTTTCCCCTTGTTCACCGAATCCAGCCACAATAACCCTCCTCCTAGTTTTCCAATGTACCAAGCCCACCCCCCTCCACAGGACCCATGCCTTCGCTGCCCCCTTGTCTGAAGAGCTCTGCCCTTTTGGATTGGATGCCACACACTGTGAATTTTACCTTGTGGGTGCTGGTTATTTTTATATTCCTATAAATATCCTTGATACTTATCCTGGGATGCAGCTAAATTACTCAGAAAAAGTTTGATTCTTTTCAGGCTTGCTTTTAAGCTTTGTGGATGGGACCAGAGCAGCCTCTAGTCTAGGGACGATTTTTCCTCACTACTGATTCTTCTAACCAGTATATCGTGAAACATTAGTTTATCCATTCTGGCTGGTAGGAACAGGAACTAGTTACAGCCTAGCTCGATCAACAAGTATTATTTCCTCTAAGACTTTCCCTGGCCTCAAGGAGTTTCCTAATATGCGTACACTGACCAGTTCCTAGCTGAGGACTTAATGAGGACACTCTCAGATCTCTAGAGCTCTCACTGTGATACTTGTCTGATATTCTGCTCGTGAAACTCTAGGTACCTTGGCTCCTGGACTCTCAAGTTTATCTCCTCCCTGAACTGTCTTGAAAACTCTCTAGGCAGTAAGCTCAGACAATCAGAGAGAGCTCCTCATTTGTTTCTTCTCTCTCAGAAATGATTGTCCTCTGCTGCCTGGTGTCTAATATCTAAAAATTGTAACGTCACATACTTTCCCCATTTATTGTTTAGGATGTGTGTGTGTATGTGTTTTAGAGAAAGAGTTTGTTAGGTTCTTGTTACTCCACTTTGCCTGAAGCAAAAGTTCCAACTTCATGGCTTCTGAATGTGGTGGATGAGTAATTTATTTGGAGTACAGAATACATTACATCCTGAACGATCAGTTAAAGTCTCATAATGGTTTAAGACATTCTAATAAAATTTACATCCTTTTCCACTGTTGAAACATAATTCTCTTGATTTTATACTCATAATTTTAATGTAAATACTTAGTAAGCAAGTGTCAAAGTTTTATTTCTCATTAATGAGGTAACCAGAAAGATGATAANACGATCAGTTAAAGTCTCATAATGGTTTAAGACATTCTAATAAAATTTACATCCTTTTCCACTGTTGAAACATAATTCTCTTGATTTTATACTCATAATTTTAATGTAAATACTTAGTAAGCAAATGTCAAAGTTTTATTTCTCATTAATGAGGTAACCAGAAAGATGATAAAAGCAGTTAAGAACCTGGAACACAGAGAAAACCAATGATCTAACAGGGAAGGAGGCAGAGAAGGAAGGGGAGTGAGAATCTAAATGGAAAAATATATTGGAATAAGCTAAATAAATTAGACATAAAACTGGTTAATGTCCCACAGCCCAATAAAATTATAACCTTTGAGTTTATCTTCCCAGTTGAACAGACAGGATTTTTGTTTCTATTATATGAAAATTCATTTGTATAGTATTCATTTTTACAAGCTAACATCCAACCTTCATAGACTTAAAAATGTCAGGACCTTAGTTAAGAGTAATAGTAAATAAAATAAAAGTTACTTTCCCTTGGAAAATCAGTGTTTTAAGAAAGCATTAAATGGACATATATTTTGACTTATTTCTAAGTTTTGGAAATCTTCTTAACATAAATATGACATAGAAGTCAATGAGATCTGCTGTTATCTGCTGGTCACTCTGGGTCTACATTCCACTCTTTAAATGAAAAGATTAAAGTAGAGCAGTGGTTTCAAATTGTGGTTACATGTTAGAATCATCTGGGGGAGCTTTGCAAAAATACCAAAGTCAGAATCCCTTATTAGACCAACTAAATTCAATGCTTTGAGGGTGAAGACTGAGGATTGTTACCTGTTTCTAATGTGCAGCTGGGGTTGAAAACTACTGGTCTAGACTGGGTTGTTCAGACCCCTTTCAATAGTCATGCTCCATGATTCCATGGCTTGAAATCTAGGCAGATCACTTTACACTGAAGAAAATAGACAAATAAAAGCTCTTCTAACTTGTCTGCATTGCCAGTGACTTGGAAATGATTCGGGGCTGCTCACATTCACTCATGGTGTGGAAGCAGAGGGAAAGGCCAAGGGTGGGAGAGATGAATGACTTGGTTTTTGTGGTCCAATTAGATACAGTCAGCATGAGTTGCTAGAAAGAGATAGGAATGCCAGTAAATTCTTCTTTTTTTTTTTTTTTCTTGATATAAATGGATTTTATTGAGAATTGTATTTTTTTTTTTACACGAACTCCCAGTAAATTCTTTAAAAAAAAAAAAAAAAAGGAAAAGAAAGATCAAAATTCTTAAAAAAAATAGGACAAGAAATATCAAAATTCACATTGTGCTTCTATACTCTTGAGCTTATCTTTGCTCCCAGAGTGGGTGTTCTTTCACAGATGTTATTGGAGATTGCATTTCTGATTGAAGACTTTGCATCCATAAATTAAGACTATGCCAATAATATTCACACAAAGAAAATAATGCAGTAAAAGCCTTTAAGATGATTTCAAATAACAAAGTTCTATTTCAAATTCTGTTCCTTCATGCTTGTCACTGAAAAGCATTTTTTGGCAGCTTTTCTTTAACTGAAAAGAATTTTTGAAGGCACTGGCTTTTGAAGATTTCACCCTAAAACTACTCTTATGAGAAACACATAACAAATTAACTGAGTAAGCCAAGAATTAAAAGAAAAGTTGCTTAACTTGGTAAGAGTTTTTAAAATCACAAATTAACATTGAATTATTTTAAATTGTTTTTTGGGCATCTTTCTCTATGCTTGTATTATTTCTTCTCTTTGATTTGTTAATGTAGTAAGTAATAGTAATAGATATCCAAATGTTAAACTGTGTTTTTACTCCTATTATAAACCCTACTTGGTCATGATGGATTATTCTTTTAATATTCTAGTTGATTTCCTTTATTTCCCCCCTGACACTTTTCATGATAATAATCTTTTTTCCTTCACAGTGAACTTCCTGTGAGTTGAGTAGGAATTGTATTAATTTTTCATAGCCATTTGACAGATTAGAAAACTGAGACACAGAGGTAGCAAATGACTTATTAGCTGAGAACAAATAGAAAATAAAGTGACAAAGCTTATACTTAAATTTTGGCTCCTAATATCTAGTCGAGGAATTGTTTTCTCTTCTGTAGGAGATTTATGTTCACATCAAAATATATTCCAATCACTAAATATTTCAGATAACCTCACAATATTTCACATAACTTTGGAGTAATGTCTTAAGAACAGGATTTTCAATTCCACTAAATCACTAATGCTGTTTAAAATCCTAATACCCAATGCTCTTCTGTTGTTTAAGTCTCCATAGTGACAGTTGTCATAAGCACATTTAACCATTATGGAGCTTGGAGAAGAACGTGGGGTGGAAGTGGGAGGAGACAAGAGCAAGAGAGGGCAGATGGATGGCTGAGCTGTTAGATGTGCTGCAGAGCCCACGAGGATGAGTAGATTTGAGGGCGAGCCTGCATGAGTGGACTAGAGAGGTGTGGGCACTTTAGTTGAATTTCCAGGTGTGAAATCTACCAGGCAGTTGAAAATACAGTTCTGGAATGTCAACAAAAGATTGTCACTTGCTTCTACAAGGATTAAATCACTAGTCACTGTAGTCACTGACCTTCAACACATCCTGAAAGGATTTCAGGAATGAGGCATTCTGTGCTCTGGGAAGAACTAGCAGAATAGCCCTTCAGATAGATATTTTCAGGAGATGATATGAGCCCAAATTCTTGCATCTTCTCACATCTAGAAAAGTACTAAAATCGTTAATAGAGACATTTGCTCCTCATGACTAGCAACATCTTCCTGCCAAATGTGTGCTTGATGGCACGTATCCCTCTTCACCAAAATTACATGTATACTGACACCCTCAACTGCCCCTACCCACCTCTTCAGAGCAGTTCCTCCGAGCTATCTTAGATGATGTTTCCCAGCCTAGAGGCCTCATTTCTGTTTCAAAACTTAATTTACATTTTCACCTTGTGCATTTTTTACAATGGACAAGAATGTTGAAGAGAGTTTGGATTGGAGATTGGACATGCACAGTCAGAAATGATTGGCAGATAGGTGCTACCAGAGTCTTGGGAATGGCTGAAATCATCCAGAGAGTGTGGGAGCAAGGATGAATGGAGAAAGAGGAGCCAAGAAGAAGCATAGAAAGAATACAGCATAGGAAGGAGAAAAGCAGGAGAGAGCAGTGCCCTGAAAGGCGAGGGAAGAGGAGGATTTGCCCCCCTTCTTATTTTAAACTTGTCATCTCCAGGTTTCCCCATCTCAGTAAATGGCTCACCTTCCACTCAGTTGGAGGAGGCAATGGCTACCCACTCTAGTATCCTTGCCTGGAGAATCCCATGGACGGAGAAGCCTGGGGGGCTACAGTCCATGAGGTTGCAAAGAGTTGGATATGATTGAGCGACTAAACACATCACCCAGTTGCTTAAGTGAGCAAACAGGTGTCTTTCTGATTATGCCCCTCTCCTCTCATCAGCAAATTTTTATCAGTTCAACTCCTATTTATATCTGAATTTGTTCACCTCTTCCCTGTTTCTCTAGAACTCCCCCACCTCATGATCCAAGGCCCTCCTGGGTGACTGCAACAGCATCCTCAGTGGTCCCTCTGTTTCTATCTTGTCCCTCACCCCCACCCCCCCCAACCAAGACCATTCTCCACTCAGAAGACAGAACACTCTTCATAGGCACAAAGAAGATCATATCATTCCCTGATTAAAATCCTTTGGTGATTTTCTATTGCACTTCCACTATAATCCCAAGTCTTTTATCATGATCTAAATGGACCCACATCTGGCCCTACCCAGCTCTCCGACCTCATCCTGTACATTTTCCCCTTGTTCACCGAATCCAGCCACAATAGCCCTCCTCCTAGTTTTCGAATGTACCAAGCCCACCCCCCTCCACAGGACCCATGCCTTCGCTGCCCCCTTGTCTGAAGAGCTCTGCCCCAGACCCATGCACTCTGGCTCTGTCTTTGCTCATGCCTCAGCTTAACTATCACCTCCACAGAGAGGCCTTCTCTGAGCATCCCATCTCTGTAGCAAACACCCACTGCATTAGTTTTCTGGGGCTGCCATAATAAAGTACCACCAACTAGGTGACTTAAACAACAGAAATTTGTTGTCTTTTTTCTGGAAGTTAGATGCCCCAAATCCAGGTGTTGGCATGGTTGGTTGCTTCCTGAGAGCTGGGAGGGAGAGTCTGCTCTTGGCTTCTCTCCTCAGCTTGCAGATAGATGTCTTTTCCCTGTGTCTCCTCACATTGTCTAGGTGGGGCTGTACGCCCATATTTCCCCTTTTCATAAAGACACCAGTCATATTGGATGGAGGTCCACACTAATGATCTCATTTTAGCTTGATTAACTCCTGTCTCCAGAAAAAAAGGTCACCCTCTTATGTACTGGAGATTAAGACTCCAACAGTGTCTCCAATAGGACACTATTCAACCCGTAACATCCACATCCAATCCCCAGTTCATCACATGGTTTCACTTTCTTCATAGCATTTGGCCCTATCTGCAATCACATTGTTTGTTTTTTGCTTTCATTTTTTTTCTTTGTCTCGGGACATTCCACAGAACAAGAACCTCGACAGTCTTTGGAGCAGACTCTGCTGGTGCCCCTGACACACCCCTGTTACCATAGTTACCAGCATCTTCTCCATGCAGCACCTGTAACTTTCTGAGGCTTCCTCTATCACATGAGGTGTGCTTCACATGCTGGTTGCAGGTGAGGGTTGGTGGCAGAATAGCTGTATTCTCACCTTCTCAGGGGGACAGTGCTGAAGTTTACTTTCTGCTGTCTTGGAGAGGTCCAAAGCAGGGCTGAGTTGAATTATTCATACAGCCTGGCTTTTTTCACATCCTCTGTTCACTTTTTCACTCCCAATCAGTGTTTCGAGGTATCTCTTTCCCAAAAAGATACTTACACTGAGTTCCTGTCTCTGGGTGTGCTTCCTGGGGAAATATAATCTTAGAGGGTCTTTATCACTATATTTCTGGTACTTAAAACAGTTCATAATACATTTATAGTAAATGCTCCATAAGTTATGATGAATCAGTTAACAGAATGAGGTGGTAATTGATATTTTCAAGTGCTATAGGAAGAGGTTTGGTAGAAAAGCACTAAAAAAAAAAAAAAAGAATTTGATAAGTGAGATCAGAAGCTGCTGCTGGAGGAGCTTATTAGAATGGCAGGGGTGAAAGTCTGATTTTGGTGGGTAATATGAGGTGAGAAAGGTAGGCAGCAAGGAACAGGAAAGAGTTTACTTTATATGAAGGCAGGGTGGGAGGAAATATATTCTTTTGAATGAGAAAAATTTGAGTATATTTGAGGCTGAGCCAATGGAGAAAGGGAGAATGAAGACAGAAGTGAGAAGGGGGATAACTAGTGGGTCAGAGGTTTAGGAGACAAATTAGAGGCTGAGTTAGTACGTACAGAAGGGGGCCCTAGCATAGGGAAATAAAGATCTTTGGATATGTGAACATCCATTTACATATGTATAATAATATTCATTTGTTCTTATTTCAAAAGTATTAAGTGTTCATTGGAGAATATTTGGAAAAGACAAAAACCATGAGATTTACTGAGCTCTTACAATATTTCAGACTCTGGTCTATGTGCTTTGCATATATTAACTCATTTACTTCTCAAATAGTCATATGAAGTATGATTGAACAGTATGAACTATACTGTTACTATTTCTGTACTATAGAGGAGAGAGATTGAGTCAATTGCCTGAAGTTGCAAGACTGGTAAATTGCCAGTCGGGATGTGAACCTACCTCATCTGTACCTTATGTACATATGCAAAGAAAATCCCAAAGAAGAAATTTATCAAGAAAAATAAATAAGCATGTGTGGGATACTTAGATATAGAAATTACCAGGCGTTAACAGCTGATGCTTCTCTTTTCTTGGGGAAGTAGGTGGTGACTCTGAAGGAAGAAGACGAGAGTAAGCAGGACTCTAGACTCAAGTTTAATAATAGTTTGAAGATACTGCTTCCAGTAAAGGAGAAAGAAGCTGACTAGAAATTTTCAGCAGCATTGAAGAGCCAGCTTGAGTTTGTAAGTACTGAGTTTGCAGAGGGTTGGTTGGCATGGTTAAGTGATTTTCTGAAGGGCACTGGACTGCTTGTTGTTTGGGGTAAGAGCAGTTGTAGATAGTTCCACAGGAGGAACACAGACAGTCAAGAGAAATTGATGGTATGGTTGAAATGGCTGCATCTTTCTTTGTGATCTCTCAAGACAGATGTTGGGATAGGGATTCAAGAGCAAGAAGTTTACTAGGAGGTGAGTCCAGGAAAAATGCTTGTAGGTGAGAGGGGGTATGAGACAAGTCAGAAGAGGGAGTACCTGACAGACATGCAAGGGGAGCTTACTCCTGCAGGCGGACTCTGGGAGCCAGTGTGAAAACTCATCTTAGAGTGATCTCCCCAGCATCCTTGCACATCACTTCCCATTTGCCATTGGTTAGGACTGCTCTGGGGCAATCATGCATGGATCGAGGGCTGCCACACATGAATACAGAGAATACTGGTGCCCTGAAGATGGCCTCAGGCAAAGAGATGCTGACTGTTGGAAGTCTGGTCTAGCAATGCCTATTGAAAGAGAAGGCCTGGAAGGATAAAGACTGGGTGCCGGAAGCCAGCGTGAGGAACTCCACCTGTGGCAAAGGTCATGAGGAAGGAGGTGCGGCATATGCAAAGGCGGGATTGAGCCTCAGGAGACCCCCTGTTCCCGAGCATCTACCCCCAAAACCAGAGTCTGCCTACTTTACTGCTTCATGCTCTCACCTACACCTCTGACTTTACGGGGGGCTGTCCCCCACCACCTCTCTCGGAGAAGGAGTTAACTTGCAGCTCCAGTCAATAAAAATTCCTGGGCATGACAAGAGTGTTTCAACTTACAAACTCCTCTGAAGATTCTCTAGTGTGCCTGAACAGGTTCATTGGGCCACATGTGATTGTTTACAGCCTCCCAACTGTGAGAGGCACGAGATGTTTTAAACTTTCTAAATACAGATTCTTTTGGGAAGTTAGAAATTATTAGTATAGTGGGTTGGTTAGAAATTATACTGGTAAAGGGTTTTCATTTGTTGGGCCAATATTTGCTACTAAGTCTCCATATTTCCTGCCCTTATACACATTAATGAATATAACTAGCATATAAGAGAAATAAATATTAACCTTTGATATTAATCATGTTAAACCTTAGGCTAAGTAAATTCCTTTCTTGATTATAACCCCCTGCACCCTCACCCTATAGGAATGCAACCTTATCTAGTACCTTCGGAGGGTGGCGCCTGGATTAAGAAAAAAATCACCCCTGGCAAAAATAAGTTTTCTGGTTGACTGACTGTTATCAGAAAGGGCCATAAAATGTCAGCAGGCCTCATGGCCAGAAGATGATGTAAAACCCCTAAGACCTTTGTATACATTTATATGAAGCACCTGATTTTGACAAGGGTCAGATCTGTTGACCCCATGTGACTTTGTATTCTATCTCTATGTATAACAAAAAGTATATAAGCAAACCTGAAAATAAAGAAAATGGACCAGTTCCTGGAAAGACTGGTTTCCCCCATGTGGTCTTTTCTTGTTCTCTTCTTTTCTGGCTGAATTCCCATCTGGAGCGTGGAGGCTCGCCATGTCTACTTACTTGCCTTGGCTTCTAAGATCCACGTGAGAGGGAGCCCAAGGCGGGCCACCCTCCGCTATTTAAGCGGGTGCTAGTGGCCTATGTAGATGGTGCAAACTCCTTGTCTTGGAGTTTTATTGGTTTTCCACGTAAACCAAGTTAGTCAGCCCCTTTTCTCCACTAATATTTCCTACTATACTATCCTTTTCTAATCTCTCTTTATATCTATAACTAAATAAGTTCTTTCCTAGGATGCTGACTCCGTCCTCCCCTCGAATTCCCTGAATCCACCAGGGCTGGACACTGGCAACTGGGCATCAAGAGTGTCTGTTACACACATGGAACTCTGCTCAATGTTACTACTATGTGCCAGCTTGGCTGAGAGGAGGGCTTGGGGGAGAATGGATACATGTATAGGTATGTCTGAACCCTTTTGCTGTTCACCTGCAACTACCACAACATTGTTAATCGGCTATAGCCCAGTACAAAATAAAAAGTTTAAAGTTTTTTTTTTTTTTTAAGTGTCTGCTACAGATGGACCATGAATTTGTGTCCAGTAAAGGATGCAGCAAAACTATGAGGAGACTAGGGGAGCAGGAAAAAGTTCTGTGATGAACATTTTTTAAAAACAGTTTTGAATAGGTAATATTAGTACATGGAACAAAATTGAAGCAGGAAAGAATATAGAGTGAAAAATAAATCTTCCTTTCTCACCATCCACCTTCATTTTCTACTATTGTTAGTGTCTTGTATATCCATTCAGAGATAGTGTAGTAGGGATTATGTATGTGTAAATGTATTATAGGCATAGATATATGTATATACTCATATTATAGATATGGGTTTTATATATGTGTGTATATGTTAAACATACAGGTAATATATATGTTATTTATACCCACACAGGTGGTACAAATAAAATACTCTGTCTTTTACACATGTATCTTGGGGAACTTTTCATATCATTGCATATGGATTTGCCTCAATTTTAAAACTAGGTGCCTAGCATTCAGTCTGATGGGTGTGTGTGTTCCCTCTCAGGTGCTCAGCAGTGTCCAACTCTTTGTGGACCCATGGACTGTACCCTGCCAGGCTCCTCTGTCCATGAGATTTCCCAGGTAAGATACTGGCATGGGTTGTTATGTCCTACTCCAAGGGATCTTCTCAAGTTTCAAAAAACCCCCAAAACAATAAACTTTCTTCTGGGTATGGTATCTTGTATGTGTGTTACTGACCAGATGCCAATGATCTGTAAGATAAATGCCCAGGAAGAGGGTTGCTGAGTCAGATCTGAATTTGATAGGCAGTACTGAACATCTTTGAACCAATGTACACACTCATGGGATTGACCATCAAGAGGTCAAAGAAGGGAAGTACAGGGGCGAGGGAGTTGAAGAGGAGGGAGGGGCTGGATAACAGTAAATGTCGGATGTGGAGATTCTGGTGGAGCAGTTCCTGCCGCTGACAGAATCCAGGGTGTGGCCGCAGCCAGAAGTTGTCGGTGTGGGCTGGGGCACAGGCAAGGTCGAGGAAGCAGAGGAAGTTAAGGAACCATGAGGTGTCAGAGTGACTCACTCAGATGACGTGCCAGTCAGTTCATTCTGGTTAGTACGTCATTATCTTGTGAAAAGCAGTTGGAGAAGCCTTCAGCTTCCCTTTAACTCTGGCAAGGAAAAGATGCCTATGCCTCCTGATCCTCTTTCCACTCTGTGGAGCAGAAAACTCTTCACCACTGGAGCTTGCTGAGGAGGAAATGCATCAAAACAACGTGGCTGCTTCCAGGGACAGGCAGTGCTGTCTCCAGTTTATGCGGCCCGTGTGGCTGTGGAAGCAGGTGGGTCTGTTTCACCAGATCCTTTGGCTTTCTAGTGAGTATCCATTAGGCCTGTGGATAGCTCATTTTACAGCAAATCCAAACTTACAGGTGTTTATGACATTGTCAAATAAACGCTGGCCTGGGGAGATACTTCCTTGTTAATAAAATCACTAGCAATAATAATAACAATAGGGATTAAGGTGCTGAATCAGTTAATAATTGTGTTCAGTAGGTAGCAGAGAGAGACCTTAAAATCACTGGTTTAAACTAGAGAGGAGTTCTCTTTGCCCTCAAGTAATGTGCAAAGTTCAGGGATAAGCCTTCCACAAAAGGCGTAGCAGCTCCACAATGCCCTAGATGTCTCAGGTTCCTTCTCTCCTTCTGCTTTGCCTCCCTGGTGCTGACTTCCATCTTCATGGTTTCTGTATGGCTGCTGAAGTTCCAGCCATCACACCCATGGTTTCATGCCGGAAAGAGGAAAATGTCAGAGGTAAAAGGGATTATGCCAGATGAATCAGCATCTCCCACCTCCATCTTTTAATGAACTTTCACAAAGGTTTCACTCAGTAAAGAGAAATTTTCCTCTCACTGCACAGCTTACAGTCACATGGTCATCGCTATCCACAGGGAGCCTGGGAAGCGTAGACTTTTGCAGGACTCCTTGCAGCCCCCAACAGATTGGATTCTATTAATAAAGAAAAAGAGGAGACTAGGTTTTGGCTCTGGGAGACTAGGTATTGGCTAGGTAACTGGCAATATCTCTCAAATTTCCTAGACACTTTATATTTTAAAAATATGGTTTTTTTAAAATAGTGGTAAAATCTGTATAACCTGAAAGTTACTGTTTTAGCTATTAAAAAAATTATTTATTTGGCTGTGTCAGATCTCAGTGGTGGCATGCAGGATCTTCTAGTGGTGGCATGCGGGATCTTCTAGTGGTGGCATGCGGGATCTTCTAGTGGTGGCATGTGGGATCTAGTTCCCTGACAAGATATCGAACCCCGCCCCCTGAATCGGGAGCACAGAGTCTTAGCCACTGGACCACCAGGTCAGTCCCACTATTTTAGTTATTTTCTAAGTGTACAATTCAGTGACATTAAGTACTTTCACAGGTGTTGTATAACTATGACCACCATCCATTTCCAGAACTTAATCAGCTGCATCCGAAACTCTGTATCCATTAAAAAATGACTTCATCACCATCCCCATCTCCCCTCAGCCACTGATAACCTCTATTCTACTTTCTACATCTTTGATTTTGCATATCTTAGGTACCACAGGTCATACAACATTTATCCATTTGTGACTGACTCCATTTCGCATACTATTTTCGAAGTTCATCCAGTTGCAGCAAGCACCAGTACTTCCCTCCTTTCTATGACTGGATAACATTCCGTTGTATGGATAGGCCACATTTCGTTTATCCAATTGCCTGTCAGTGAACACTTGGGTTGTCTTAGTCCATTCAGGCTGCTCTAGTGAATTACCACAGACTGGGTTGCTTATAAAGAATAGAGGTTTATTTTTCACAGTTCTAGGGGTTCAAAGTCCAAGATCAGAGTGTCAGCATGGTCTGCTTCTGGTGGAGGTCCTCGTCTGCATGGCAGAAGGCTGACTTCTCATCCTGGTGGAAGGGGGAAAGGATCTCTGTGGGGCCTCTTTCATGGCAACACTAGTCCCTTTCATGGGGGCTCTACCCTCATGACATGCTCACCTCCTAAAGACCCTGTCTCAGTACCATCACACTGTGCATTAGGATTTCAAGATAGGATATTGGGGAGACAGAAACATTCAGAGCATAGAGGTTGTTTCCAGAGTTTCACTACTGTAAATAATGCTGCCATGAACACTGGTGTATAGACATCTGTTCAAGTTCCTGCTTTCAGTTCTTCTCCGATTCCACCCATGTGGTAATTCTCTGGTTAACTTTTTGAGATGCTACCAAATGCACTTTACATTTTATCTATTCTTCACAAACTGGCCATTGTTGAAATCACACACTAAAATTCTGATGGAGAGGGGCCACCTACTCTGGATCCAGGCTGATACTGCCCATTGCCTCCATTGGGGGACTCCTGTGAATTATATGCCTCAGTGAGCTGGATGGAATTTTCATTTTAGAAATGGGAAACAAATGTAAGAGGCTGAATCAGCGGTATTCCCCACTCTTCTCCTGGTATTGAGAGCTCTGCTAACTTTCCCAGACTCTGCCTTTGCAGCCTTATTGGGTCTATACTGGATTCGATTGACCAGTGGAAACTCGGAACCGTAAAGTTCCAGGAGGGAGCTGTTTTCACTCCTATGTTCGACCTCAAGCCAACCTGTCACAGATTTATCAAGGAGGGGGAAGATGGCCTTAGTTCATCTCATGCTCCAGTAATAGTCCTAAGTGTGCATTCTTCTAGTGGATAAGAATGTGGTCACCGGAGCCAGATGGCTTGTGTTCAGATCCCAGCTCTACGATTTGTTGTGTGATTTTCATTAAAATTATTTCAAACTTCTCTGTGCTTCAGCTTCCTCACCTATAAATAGGGGATGAATGACAGTGCTTTACTTATTTCACATGATTGCCAAGAGGGTTACCTGAGTTGACGTAGTTAAGCAAGTACTTTAGAAAGATGCCTACACTCTGGAAGGGCTCTGCAAGTGGGGGTCATGTTAGCAGTACTGACCTTATGATTATGCCCAAGAATGTAAATTCTCTAAACCGTAACAGTTAATAGAGAACTGATTATAGATTACCACTGTAGCTCTGGTAATTAAAAAAACAAAACAAAACAAACAAAACAAACAAAATTAGGAGAACACAGATGAACGAAGCATGGAGAGACAGTCATATGGTTTGAAAAAGCCATTAGACTTTAACTGTCTTTGGCCTGATGTCACAAGCCTAGAAAATGCTAACACTTGGCCTCTGAAATTTGTTAGACCTGCCTGATTCTGTGATCTGTATGTTACAAGGTATTTATTCAGTAGTCACCTTGCGCCATCTATAGGTCAGCATGATTTGTTGCAATATCTGAAGAGTAGGCTGTGACTTGTGTCTTCAGACACAAAATGATTGACTTGATTTTTAAAAACTACTCATACTTCCTTTTTGGTCGGGAAAGACTTTCTCCTGTTTTGGTTTTGTTTTTGGTAGATTCAGTGCTTTTCGTGACTATAAATAATCTTCTCTATGGAAAAAGGGGAGAAATTTTGCCTTGAGATGCAGCTGTGAGTGGAGAGGGCATTGCATACCCAGATTCCATTTGCTCACATGTTCCTCATAAGCAGGAAATCCTTCCTTCTATGTTAAATGGCCAAGACGTCATTTAAAAAATCTGGTGAAGCTTGCATTTTTCCACAGTAAGGCGGGGTGAACCAGGAATTGGAGCGATTTTTGCTTTTTATTGTCCTGGTGTTTTATTCTTAGCACCAGCTGGCATAGGGAAGACCAGTGATTGCGATGCAGGGAACCCTAAGTGCTGTAAGGGGCAATGCAGGCAGGACTGTCTGGAGGGGATGAAGTGGGCTCTGGATTTTAGAAGAATGCGGGTGGCAGGAAAAAGGATGGCCAGTGGCGATGATGACCCGTTGCCCTCTCTACTGTACTCTGTGTTTACCGATCAAGAAGGCCTCATCATATAAAAAGAAGAAACTCGTTTCTCATAAGTCTGCCTCGTATCAAGCTTTTTCCTTTGGGTCTTCTGTCTCTTTCCTGTTCTAAGTTCCCTTACCCTCTTCCTGGTCCATGCAAGTTTTCTTTAGTTTCTGGAAAGCATCATGCTCTCCATCATCAGAGGTTTCTGCACCAACTGCCCACCCCCACCCCCTGTATGGAACCATCCTTATCTTGGTAACTCTTCTTCACCCTATAGATCTCAGATGAAAAGTCACTTCCAGAAGGAGGCCCTGCCTGATCCCCTAGACCAGGTGGAATCTTCTGTACACACTGTGCTTTGCATTCTTCCCTCTCCTTTGGAACTCCCGTCACACTTGTCAGGTTACAGGTCTAACAACTGTCTTTTCTATACTGCAAGTATGGGGCTGTCTGTGTTCCCATGGACCAGGAAGAGGCCCATGCAAGGGTCAGGAAGGAAAAAATAGCAGAAAAATTGTACATCTTCCATTATTAAGTTTTCTTTGATGGTTTATTTTAGAGGCCAAGCTAACAGTGCCCAGTCACCAATGCATGGTAGTGTTGGTGTGGGAGAATGTTGTGGGTACCATTTTCTCAGTCCAGAAATGAGGCAGGTGCTCTGGTGGCACTCTGTGGGCAGAGGAGGGACAATGCTCTAGGGTGGAACTTCTGCCGTCACTCCTGCACCGGGGGATGGAGTAGGATGGTGACTGTTCAGGGTTGGGGGGTGCGGACGGGGGCGAGTGCTGGTTGGAATATAAGACCATCAAACTCAGGAAAAGGGAAAGTGGACCTTCCCCCTTCAATTAATTGAGAAAAGCCATTTCCCAGAGTGCAGAGAAGAATTGGAAAGATGGATTATGTCTGTACTGCAATCGTTAAAAATATACACAATATTAGATAATAAGCTATACATAAACCACAAAGAAGATTGTGCAGAGGCTTAAATGGGTTGACACCAACTGCAGATCCAAGCATTATGAACTGAGAGGAGATAGGATGAGAAAGACTAAGTGACCCAGTTCTAAGCCTCGTTTTTTGTTTTATCTCGAATATAATAAAATCTTGAGGTCTTGTTAAAAAAATAACGTATATACTATATTGAAGGTGAGAAAGAGAAAAGGTATCCTGTGAGGTTAATTTGGCTGCAGTATTTAGGGTGAATTAGAGAAGGCTGTGGTTTTTCCAGTAGTCATATATGGATGTGGGAGTTGGACTGTGAAGAAGGCCGAGTGCTGAAGAATTGATGCTTTTGAACTGTGATGTTGGAGAAGACTCTTGAGAGTCCCTTGGACAGCATTAGTCAATAAAGCAGAAATAGATGTTTTTCTGGAACTCTCTTGCTTTTTCCATGATCCAGAGGATATTACTGATTATAACTAAATTTAAAAATTATATTCTTGTATACTGATAAACTTTGGGAGGGGATTTAGAGCAGTGTGAGGATTTAAGCTTATGGGAGACTTTTCTGTAAGCTTGTTTACATGTTTTGTCAGTTTGACTTTTAAACTCAGTCATGTTCCTTCAGGAAAGGGGAAATATATTGTTTGGATGTACACATATTAGAAATGAAGAGTAGAAAGACATCAGCAATTGGTGTGGTTCTGGGAATGAGCCTCTCTTCTGTTCTCAGTTCTTTTGTCTTTGTGCATCGTCTTTGCTTCACGCGGAGCTGCCCTATCTTGGCTGTGACCCACTCTTGCCCTCCTTTTGACTTCTGATTCTCGTGATCCTGTCAGACACTCAGGGCTTTCCAAGTCACTCTATGCAGAAAGGCACTCTTATTTTCTGTGGGACGTTTTAGCTTAAAGACTGCTAGGTTTTTAAATTTTTTTTTTATTGAAGTAGATTTTGTTTTTTTTTTTTGAAGTTGAATTGCTTTGGACTTCCCTGGTGGCTCAGATGGTAAAGCATCTGCCTACAATGCGGGAGACCTGGGTTTGATCCCTAGGTTGGGAAGATCCTTTGGAGAAGGAAATGGCAACCCACTCCAGTATTCTTGCCTGGAAAATCCCATGGATGGAGGAGCCTGGNCTTTGGACTTCCCTGGTGGCTCAGATGGTAAAGCATCTGCCTACAATGCGGGAGACCTGGGTTTGATCCCTAGGTTGGGAAGATCCTTTGGAGAAGGAAATGGCAACCCACTCCAGTATTCTTGCCTGGAAAATCCCATGGATGGAGGAGCCTGGTTGGCTACTGTCCATGGGGTTGCAAAGAGTTGGACACAACTGAGCGACTTCACTACCACTAGAATTGCTTTGCAAAGTTATGTTAGTTCATGCTGTACAGCAAAGTGAATCAGGTATATGTATACTTATATCCTCTACCTCTTGAGCCTCCCTCCTATGCCCTCATCCCACCCTTCTCGATCATAAGACTGGGGATCTTGAATGAACTGATTCATCAGGGCTGTCTACCTGGTCTTTCCCAAATCACTATACTGATAAACAGTGTTGTACATGGCTGCTTTGGAGCTACAGGCTGTGTGGTTTTCCCAGAAGTTAGGGTAGACACATTGAAATTTAGCCTATGAAACACACTATGAAAATGTGTGTGTTTGTTTTAAGTAAATGAACCTCTAGGTGCTTGAAGTTCAGATAATGTAAGGAAAGTATTTAGAATGAGACTTTCCTATGGGCCATCAGATTGTTTCATTGGCTCCATATTCTACTATGCTGCTGCTAAGTTGCTTCAGTCGCGTCCGACTCTGTGCGACCCCATAGACAGCAGCCCACCAGGCTCCCCCGTCTCTGGGATTCTCCAGGCAAGAATACTGGAGTGGGTTGCCATTGCCTTCTCCAATGCATGAAAGTGAAAAATGAAAGTGAAGTCACTCAGTCTTGTCTGATTCTTAGTGACCCCATAGACTGTAGCCCACCAGGCTCCTCCATCCATGGGATTTTCCAGGCAAGAGTACTGGAGTGGGGTGCCATTAATGCCTTCTCTGATATTCTACCATAAATGAGTACAAAATCAATTCTCAAAATTCTACAAGGGTTTTAATGACTGAGGCATGCTACCTCATCAGGTCCTTTTTGGGATAAGATGCTAAGGTGAGAAAGAAACACCTGGGACCAAGAAAAATAGGAATGCTAAGAGGGTAGCTTCCAACTTTTTCTATACAGAGAAACTAGCTTCCCTGCTGACATTTCATAGACAAGAATCAATCATGTGGTCCCAGTTAGACGCTTGGTGTAGGGATGCTGGTTAATATAGTCAATCTGGATGGCCACTCTGTAGCACCAACTCTATACCATAAAATACATTGATAGATTTGTATTGGTCAAAGAGTTGTCTCTATTATACTCTTCCAACCTGTTTTCTGGTCTCTTCTATCTCCTTAATAAAATTTGCATGGGTGCATGCTAAGTCACTTTGATTGTGTCTGACTCTTTGCCACCCCATGGACTGTAGCCCACCAGGCTGTTCTATACAGCCATGGGATTTTCTGGGCAAGAATACTGGAGTGGGTTTTCATGCCCTCCTCTGGGAGATCTTCCCAACCTGGGGATTGAACCTGCATCTCCTGCATTGTAGGCAGATTCTTTACCACTGAGCCACCAGGGAAGCCCTAATTAAATTCAGCCCATGCTTTAATGATTAACTAAGTGGCTCTAATTATGTTAGTTAATTGCTCAAAAACAAAACCAAAAACCATTTATGGCTCCCCATTGTCTGTCAAATTAAGTATGAGCTTGGTACTCAAGCCCCCTAAGAACACAATCCCATCTTAATTTTTTGGCCTCATCCTCCAATAATTTCCTACTTTTTTTTTTTTTTTAATATTTCAGGGAGAATGGTCAACTTGCTGTTTTTAAAACAAACGTCTTTGTTTCATCCTATGTTCCCATCTGGCATTCTATCCACCTCACCATTCTGCCCATCATGGGTCGTACACGCTTAAAATAAATTGTTGGTTTTTTTCTTATTTTGTGCCTTTCTGAGTCCACTACAGAGGGCAGCCACTGAATTCTAAACTGTCAGTGTCAAAAATTATTTCCCTGTCGAACATTACAGCACTTGGCCACAGCAGGAGACTGAGCCCGCCAGCCTGAGGAACCAGGCCTTTCACTGACATGTTACAATTAACACCCATGGAGACAGCAGCTTACGCACATTCCACTGTGTGTAACTACTAGTTTCGAGTGTTGCCATGAAGTCATTTTCCAGAGTATAGTGCCTACCAGATAGAAGTCAGAATTTCACTGTCTTTATAAAGTGAAATGTAGGGCATTTCCTGATGTATATAAAGATTCATGAGAATAAGAGGACAAATCAATTTGAAGGAAAATGCCATATGCAGAATGAAAATGATAATGAGTGAAATAAAGCAGCAGAGCATTAGATGAGGACTCCTGAAACAATGTCTCTAAGCTTCTTAACCTAAGATTCGCAGTGCCGGGAAGGTAATCTAGCTTCGGACACTTGGTTATCTTCAGGCTTAGTAACCCCATTTGCCAGGTTTTCCCTGAGGTTTTCAGTTTTGAGTACTCTGTAGCATTGCCTCCAGGCATACAACACAACTCGTCAGTCTATGCACACCAGTCTTTGCTGGAGTCTCCATTTCTTTCTATTGTGATGACCTGCTCCTCTCTGAGAATTTCAGACTTTTTCCTACTGAAGACATAGGTGTTACCTCTGCTAGCTGTCTTTTCAGCATTCACTCTGAATCCGTTCTGACTTGGCTGAGCTCTCAGGACCAATCCATTTTCATAACAGGTAAGATCCCTAGACCCCTGCCTAATATTCGGTTGTTCGGTTGAAATGAATGTTCAAAAAGAACATATAAAAATTACATTCTCAGGCTTCAAGACATGAACAAGCAGAATTGATATCCAGCCTCTCTAAACTGTTAGGTGAAAATTTCTTTGACAGAGTCCCTCCCCCGTCTATTCTTCAATTATTCATCCATCCATTCATCCATCTAATATTTATTGTGTGCTTACTCTGTGTAACCATTGTACTAGATGCTTCTGCTAAAGTCCTTCAATAAAAGAAACAGGAAGTTTCCCACTCAGCATTTACTCTAACCATGTCCTTTTCCAAACTCTTGGATATTTTTTGAGCTGTCCTCTTTTGTTTTTAGGTTGGATGGGTGGTCTGCAGCTTATATGAATGGATACCCTAGAAGGGAAAGAATAGGAGGGTTAGAGAGAAATTGCTAGCCAAATGCCTGGAATAAAAGCAAAGAGTTCGGTTCCTATCCATGTATTACAAAATTGTTTATTGAATTCCTACCACGAGTAAAACAATATGGTAGACTTTTTGAGTGATATCATGAATAGATTTTTGTACTTATTGAAGATTTTTGTATTTATTGAGCTTATTTTCTATAAGATAGTAAAAGATGGATGTAAGTACTTAAGGTAGACTTTAGTGAATACAGAAGGAGCAGTGCAAAAGATTTGGTATTTAGAGGTGAGAATGAACATCCCTCAGGGAAGTATCCTTGAAGGATACTTAGGATTTGAAGGATAGATATGACTTCAACATGAAAAGAGAAAATTGCCCAGGCAGGAGGACCAGCAAGAACACATGTATAGAAGCAGGGAAATAAAACAGCAAGGTACGGGATATTTAAGGGCAAATTTTGGAAAACAGTTGTGTTTGCTTTTTCTTTGTATTATTCTCAATTTTGTCCCTGTCTTGTTTTTGCTCTTCTCTTTCCTCCTCTGTGCCCAGGGAGACTAAACCTGAAACTTCTCTCAAAGCTCCAGTGGGAGGCACAAGCAGGAGATTGGCAAGAGGAAAGAGAGCTCGGGGTATTTTTCCCAACTCTTTTTTTGCTTTGGTGTGATATCTGCACATCTTGTCCATCTCAGCTCCTGCCAGGCAGCTATTCTGGTTCCAGCTCTCAGTAGGCTCTGGAAGCACTCTACCTTCCCTTTGTCCCTTCAGCCTTTGGGCTGCTAATAACGTCCCATTGTTACTATCTCTGCTTCAACATCCATTGTTAGTTCCCTTGACGTTAACCACACATCTACGAATGTGTCCCTTCATTAAGCCGCTTCACTGGAATAATCTGGAGGAATTCTGCTTCCTGCTGATACTTGGATATAACCATAAATACCAAGCTAAGGTTTGATACCTTTAGCACTTGTCTGCAGCATCCTAAATCCTGACTTCATCCTGACACTGTTAATGGAATTTCCATTCTTAAAGTCTACCTGGAATCATGCTGGACTCTTCTTTTCCATCATCTTTCACTTAGAATGATTTTTTGGGTCTTGCAGATTCACTTTCATGATGCTTCTTTCATTTTTCTTCTTTTAGCTTCCACAGCCAGTGCCCTAGCTCAAGTCTTCATTGCCCTTGATCTGTGAATATGCAGAAGATTCCTAACTTCTTTGTTTCTAGTCTCTTCTCTCCAGACCGCCCATGTACCATCACTTAGACTAATAACTTTGCCTGTGTTGTTTCCATGGTCAAAAGTCTTCAATATCCTTAATAGCAAGCAAATTGTTTCAAATGTGTTAGACAATGTAGAGGAAACGAAATAAATATTTCTCAGTTTCACATTCAAAGGCCCTTTTTGAATGGGTCCTCCCAACTTTTCCCAGATCATCTTTCAGTACTTTCCTTATTCTATTTAATGTTCTAACCACAGTTTTTGCACCCCTCCAACATGCTGCTGCCTCAAGATCTTTCCTAAGGTAGTCCCCTTTACCTTAATGATCTTTCACTCAACTATACCTGTCAAAATCCTATTCATTATTAAAGATCTTGTATACACGATGAATGTCTTAGTCCATTTGGGCTACTGAAACAAAAATATCATAGACTGGATGCTTTATAAGCAATAAGAATTTATTTCTCACAGTTCTGGGGAGGCTGATAACAGATTTTTTCATTTGATGAGGGCCCACTTTCTGGTTCATTGATGGCCATTTTTCCATTATAACCTCACATGATGGAAGGGCAAGTGATGTACCTGGGGTTCCTTTTATAAGGGCACTAATCCTATTCATGAAGTCTCCACCCTCATGACCTAATCACCTTCTACTACCATCACCTTAGGGGTTAGGATCTCAACAGATGAATTTTAAGGGGAAAGAAAATTTCAGTCCATACAAATGGAGTTCTTCAAGTTTGTTTTCAAGATTTACACTTAAACCATTTATCCCTCTCTTTGAACAGTGGTAGTGTTTTTTTTTTTTTTCCTGTATGTGTGTAGGTATATTTTGCAGGGTAGTTTTTAAGTACAAAAATAATGTTAATTTAAGGACAATTTATTTTTTTCACCTCAAATTAAGGGCTGTCTTTCTCAGTTATTGAATTTTAGAGAATACCTAGAGTAGTGTTATGCACAATCAGATTTGCCATAAATGTTTGTTGGCTTGAATAGGCAGTGTTTAGTCATTTAATATCTGTGAGGAGGGAAGCACATAGCCAGGGAAGAAGGGAGAAGTGATAAAGGCTAACTAGTTGGCTATTGTTACAGCTGAGAGAGAAAAAAAAATTGGGCCTCAACCAGAATGGTGGCAGTGAGAATGAAAAGGATAGGATGGATATAAACTTCCATGCAAAGCATGAATTAGAAGGAGGAGAAAGGAATAGAAATAACACAGAAGACTGAGGCTTGGATGACTGGAAGAATGATTATTGTGAATAAAAGTAAAGAACTCAGAGGAGGGAGTGGCTTGGGCAAAGAGGTAGGGCCAGGCAGGAGATAAGGAGTTTAGTGTTTTCCGTGCTGAGCCAAGGTATGAATGGAACCAAGAGGAAGGGCACACAGGTGGGTGGAAATCTGGCATTGTAGCCTCTGAGAGCCACCAGATTAGAGGTGGCTGAAGAATGAGAGAGACTTCCCCTCAAGATATCTTGTAGAGACAAAGAATGGGCCTCCCTGGTGGCTCAGATGGTAAACAATCCGCCTGCAGTACAGGAGATCTGGGTTCAGTCTCTGGGTTGGGAAGATCCCCTGGAGAAGGAAATGAAAACCCATTTCAATATTCTTGCCTGGAGTATTACATGGACAAGGAGCCTGGTGGGCTTCAGTCCATGGGGTTGCCACGAGTTGGACATGACTGAGCAACTAACACTTCATTTCAGAGCTAAAGAAGAGGGTTGGGAAAGAGACCTTATAAATGCCCATATGCACAGAACATTGTCACGTGGGGCTCTGTTTTTGTGACAAGATTCGCTGACATAGATAGCATCTAGCACTTAGCTGTTTCATTGTAGCTGCTGTGAGTTTTCTTTGTTTTACCTAGACCTTAACTTAGAGGACAGGAAATTACTTCCAAAGTCTTCATAGCTTGCTTTCAGAAAGCACCAGATAAAGTAGTTACTTTTTAACCAGAGAGCAAGAGAAAATGTACAAATACTAGAGATAATGAACTGAATTCTTCTGCATATCAGGGCTAAGTGTACTTTGAACTTGGAGTGGAGAGCAAGGAGAAATATATAATTAGGATGAGAAGTATATAACTTGGAGAAGAAATGGGAAAAACATGGGACTTTCATGGTGGTTCAGTGGCTAAGACTCCGTGCTCCCAATGCAGAGGGCCCACTAGGGAACTATATCCCACACACTGCAATTAAAGATTCTGCATGTCACACCAAAGACCCAGCGCAGCCGAAAAAAAAGAGAGGAGAGAGAGAGAGAGAAATGGGAATTCTTTGTTTAGATGGAGCCAACCCAGAAACTCTAAGCTTTTTTTTGAGAAAATTGAGAAAGCCTCCTAAACAGACTCAAGAAACATTTATTAAACATTTATTATGCTCCAGACTCCATGATCAGTTGTTTCACATTTCATTACTCTCCCAAACCTTGTGAAATGGATATTCTCTTCACTTTCAGAAGAGTGTATCATGGGCAGTTTTTGGAGCATGAACCTGACTTATCTCTGTTGGCACTGTTGCCAGGACCACTGGATGCTGCCCTCACTGCTCCCACCAAACGGTATGTTCCATGACACCAGAGTCCTCAACTGCTGGCTGAGTCCAAGGAGAGACATCTGATTGACTGAGCCTGGTCATGTGTCTGTGCCCTAGCTGACCAAGCTGGGCCTTGTGGCTTTGGTAGTTGCTTCCTCCAAAGGTCACACAGTGGGACCCCTTGTGCCCTGCCAAAGGTAAAAGATCAGATGCTGAGAAGCCTCTAAATAATCAGTAAGAATCTACTACAGGGAAGAAAGTGGAATTTGTATGTCCAAGGACACTGGTAATCACTGGAGTTGAACTCAAACCTGGTTCTTGTGAGTCTGATTAATTTTTGCATTGCACTATAGCTGTTATGCTGCAACTGTTTGAAAGGGATCAGAATTAGTTTCTCTCCTGTTTATAAAACTCCTTACAATTAACAAACATTTTTCCCCCTTGGTGCTTATTATATACCAGACATGGTGCTAGGTGCTTGGCATACATTGTTTACTCTTTATGACATCCTTTGGAGATAGGTATTACTGGAATTACTTAGTATCCCTATTTTACAGATTAAGAAAATTGAGAGAGAGGTTATGTGAATTGGTCAAAGATTGTCTGTAAATTAGGGGTGCTGTCTATCAGATTACAGAGTTAATTATAAAGTGAACATCATTTTGTCATTAGAGGATGAGGCTAGGTGAGGATTTGCATCTCATTTATCTTTGATTTTTCTCCTACTTCCAGCTCCTTAATTCAGTGGCTGGTACATAGCAAGCTCTCCATCAATGGCTATTGAATGAATGAGCAGATATGGCAGAGCTAAGTGGAGGGAATAGGGACAAACACTTTAAAGAGTGATAGAGGATTAACAGGGCTTCCCAGGTTGCACTAGCAGTAAATAGCCCGCCTGCCAATGCAGGAAACATGAGAGATACCGCCTGGGTCAGGAAGATCCCCTGGAGGAGGGCATGGCAACCCTCTCCAGTATTCTTGATTGGGAAATCCCATGGACAGAGAAGCCTGGTGGGCTACGGTCCATGGGCTCACAAAGAGTCAGACACGACTGAAGTGACTTAGCACACAGCACACAGGGGATTAACAGTGATGACTTTGGGACTAGAGGTGAGAGAAAATCTTGCAATAAGGTAGAATTGTGTCTCACTAAACTAAAAAAAAGAAAATAAACACATTAATAGTTGAGGCGCATTTATCTCTTCAGTATCCTGATTTCAATTCCTTTGGATACATACAAGTGAGATTACTAGATAACATGATAATTCTATTTTCAGTTTTTTGAGGGGAAACATTTGGAGGTGATGGATAGGTTGATGGCATAGACTGTGGTGATGGATGTATACCTATCTCCAGATTCAGCAAGTTGTATATTAATTACGTACAACTTTTCATGTGTCAAAAAATAAAGTAAGGAAAAAAGAGTTAGGATACTTTGAGAAAGCTTACACTGTGGGGGTTCCACCCAGGAATATCAGAGCCTTAGGTCTAGACATCTAAGAGGTGTAGTTCACTCTCTGAGGTTCTCCTGCAGGGTGAAAATGCAGCTACTCTCTGAAGGACTTGACTAAAATCACCCCCTTGCTTGTCTTCCTCGTCATTATCTGTCATGCTTCACTCCTTCCCTTCCTGGCTTTGCTGGAAAGCAAGTTCTTCATTAAATCAGTTGTGCCCAAATCATCAACTCAGGGATCTGCTTCTGGGTAACCCAATCTAAGCCCAGGGCCTATTCTAGGACAGTATGCCAAGGCTCTGGTGAATGAGTATTCAACACATATTAAATGAATGAATCCTGTAAATATCTTCCCTTGAGCCAGATAATCATAGGATTGCTACTGCTAAGTCACTTCAGTTGTGTCTGACTCTGTGCGACCCCATAGATGGCAGCCCATCAGGCTCCCCCATCCCTGGGATTCTCCAGGAAAGAACACTGGAGTGGGGTACCATTTCCTTCTCCAATGCATGAAAGTGAAAAGTGGAAGTGAAGTCACTCAGTCGTGTCCAACTCTCAGCGACCCCATGGACTGCAGCCCACCAGGCTCCTCCGTCCATGGGATTTTCCAGGCAAGAGTACTGGAGTGGGGTGCCATTGCCTTCTAATCATAGTATTATAAAGTCTTAAAAGTTCTCCATTCCCTATATCCTTTCTCTCTTTTCCTTGGATGAGGCCTGCCTTACTCCTCACCTCTTTTTAGTGGTTTTCCAGTCCCCTCAGTGTTCTCGCCTGGAGAATCCCAGGGATGGGGGAGCCTGGTGGGGTGCCGTCTATGGGGCTGCACAGAGTCGGACACGACTGAAGCGACTTAGCAGCAGCAGCAGCAGCAGCAGCTAGTCTACTTGCTCCGTTGCTCCATGAATTCTACACCAGTACTCTTGCCTGGAAAGTCCCAGGGATGGAGGAGCCTGGTGGGCTGCAGTCCATGGGGTCGTGAAGAGTCGGACACGACTCAGCGACTTCCCTTTCCCTTTCTGAAGTTCAGAGCATCTGTCATTCATTGTCTTAAATTCCTCCAGTAATTTCCCCTAACTTGTAAGGTCAAGGAAAACATTCCTTGCTAATCTGTCACTTGCTAGGGGCAACGTTTACCCCACCTCTCCCTGCTCCCTTACTTCAGGCATGCCTTTTGCTCCAGGGCCTCTGAACTACTTGTAATTTCTGGAGCCTCCCAATCTTGATCTTAGACTGGTGCATCTCTAGTTGCCCGTCTATTTCTTTATTTTCTTGAGATGCCCTCCTTTGGGGTCTTACTTGGATGGCTCCTTTGAAAGGATATTTCTTGAGTCAGTATTTTAGATTTGTCCTGACACCAGGAGAGATCTTCTTAGCTATCTCTTCCCTATTTCTCTCCAAACCAGTTGGCCTAGTAAATCTACTAATCTCCTCCCAATTTTCTTTCAGTCACAACTCCCACTGCTATCGAGAGTGCCCTTAGGCTTGAATTTCTCTACTCTTCTGTTCCAGATGAAATCAGTTCCTTCAGTGGAATTTGGAACTCTCTGGTCTGTGGCCTTTCCCCCGAGGCAAAATCAATCTCTTAGGATTCTGGTGCTGTGGTTAAGGTTAATGGCCTCCTTGTCTCTGAGAGATAACCCTTGGCTTTGGGAACTGCATGCTTGGTGGATGGAGGGATGAAAGCAGTCCTGTCTCCTAGGCTTGTCTCTCTTGGTATGAAAACTCTGCCCCAAGATCTGGATTAGAGACAATTAAAAACCCAGTATTTTCAGTGGCAGTGAGCCCAAGATAATACCTCTGTCCCATGAATGGGGCCCGGGAAGAAGGGAGCCCCAACCTCTGCCTCATTTACCTAGAAATTAGTCTCAGCAATAAGAGTTCTGTGTTCTTGAATATACCAGTCTGGAGCAATTTCTGTCTTATTTAATTGGGAGATAGAAGGGAAGGCACATATTTTCATTCATATACCACAGACTCTTAATATTTCTTTACCAAGTTTTAGTGGGTTTTCTTGAATAAGTGTTTCTTCATTTGCTGTATGTTCATAGAGCCATTTCCAGAGTTAGTAAATGGTTGCTTTAAAAATAATTTTCACCAGTTTACCTGGGGAGTGGGTCCATAGAGTTACTTGTGCTCTCATGAAATAAGTTGAATTTCTCCAAAAATTTCATTCCTGAACATAGACTACTATTTTTCCCAGAATCAGATTCTGGCTATATGAATTTCTGCAATCATCTACTTTAATGGTGTCCTCTAATTAAGCACTTACAGAAAAATGTTAAATCAAACTCCTTTATTGATTAGGATTATTTGTACTTTAAAAAATGAAAAAAGATTCAAATGGTTTTAAAGCACATTTCAAGATTATGAACAATTTTAGAATTTTTAGTTGCAAATATAGTATAACGGACTTTCTGATTATTTATAAAGCCAGACTAAAATCTACATTTGCTCTTTGCCTTCCAACTTTGAGCCCATGTTTGAAATTCCCACTTTCCCCCTCTGTCACAATGGTGATGGTCCAGATTCTCCCTGGAACTTAGTTGCTATGGGTATCATGGCTATGAGCATTGGCTGCTGAGATGTTTGCTCTGTCATCCACAGGTTGGTGCAACCTGTGGGCACACATTGTCCTGTGTAATCTGAACTAAACAGAATTGGGTTTTGCTCTGAGCTTTTGCCAATCATGGGGTAGCAGGTGAACAGAAATACTGCTTTCACTGCCCAAGGACTAAGTCCTGTTCTCTACTCCAGAGTTTCTAACATTAGCTTCAAGAGTTTAGTTTCAGAGAGCTATTTCATGGGTGACTGCTTTAGTTGTCATACACATGAGTGCCTCCACATAGGCAAAGTTATTTGGCAGCAGTAAACCTCTTCACAAATAAAGAACAATTGTATTCATGTCAATTCCTAATTCTGTACTAATTTAGCCTATGAAAAACACTGCAGAAATGAAATTCACATATGACTCCCCCCAAAGAAAGTTATTTATTAACTTTCCCTTGCTCCTTCATTAAATCTTCTTTCTTTGGCCTACAAAGTTGGATGAACAAGAGATGTTATTTTGCATTCTTTAATTTTTCCAAAATCCGTTGAAATCTGACTCTTTTATTCCATCCTGTCTGGACTATGGAAAATACTATCTTAGGTATGACCAGGTCCTTGTCTCTCCCTCCCTTGGGCTGTGCTGAAGCCTGGCTTTTACATCACACGATAAACCTGCCTCATGTTTAAGCCCAGGCTGCTTCCAGGTAATCAGCCACTGGGAGTCTTTGCTGGGTCTTCCAGTGCTATCCTGGTAGCTCAGTTGGTAAAGAATCTGCCTGCAATGCAGGAGACCACGGTTCGATTCCTGGGTCAGGAAGATCCCCTGGAGAAAGGATAGGCTACCCACTCCAGTATTCTTGGGCTTCCCTTGTGTGGCTCAGCTGATAAAGAATCTGCATACAATGCAGGAGACCTGGGTTCAATCCCTGCATTGGGAAGATCCCCTGAAGAAGGGAAAGGCTACCCACTCCAGTATTCTGGCCTGAAGAATTCCATGGACTGTATAGTCCATAGGGTCGCAAAGAGTCGGACGCAACTGAGCGACTTTCATTTTCACTTTAGCAGTGCTATGGTGTATCTGTGTGTGCTTCCCCAGCCGCCTAGAAGCTCCCCAGCTTCTCCTCATAGAGATCCTCCCCAAGTCAGGGGTCAGAGTTCCATCTCCGACTCAGAGATGTCTTTTCCTTCTCTGATTTAACTGCTTTCACTCTTGGAACCCGAACCCCAACACAAGGGGAAGGGCTTTCCCTTTCTCCTCCTTTTGACGGCTTAATTGCCTCAATAATCTAAAGGCTGTGAAAACAAAAACCAAAAATTATGTATAATTCCTACCCTACTTTCTGCCATGTAACAGCCCTCCCCTCTCTTGCCTGCACAATCTCCCCATCCCCTAGGCAAAAGAATACTAAGGCTTTTCTCCTTCCTTTGGGGAAGGGAAACATTCATTGAAAACTTACCCATAAATATTCCTTCCATGGTCTAATAGACTATATGCACTGCTTTCTCCTCTTTGCTTGCCTACTCTCTAGGGGAGTTTCTTAATGGGATGGTTATAGGAAGAGAGAAAGAAGTAAAGAAGATAATATGGTGCTAAGTGAATGATGGGTTTCTGATTTAGTAATCGATAGCAAACTATATGTGCAATGATATTTGGTGTGAATAACATTTGGTAATACTCAAGACGGCATCGCTGACTCAATGGAGTTGAGTTTGAGCAAACTCCAAGAGATAGTGAAGGACAAGGAAGCCTGGCGTGCTGCAGTCCATGGGGTCTCAGAATTGGGCACAACTGAGAGACTGAATTATTGGGGGCTCCAAAATCACTGCAGATGGTGACTGCAGTCATGAAATTAAAAGATGCTTACTTCTTGGAAAAAAAGTTATGACCAACCTAGACAGCATATTAAAAAGCAGAGACATTACTTTGCCAACAAAGATCTAGTCAAAGATATAGTTTTTCCAGTAGTCATGTATGAATGTGAGAGCTGGGCTATAAAGAAAGCTGAGTGCCGAAGAATTGATGCTTTTGAACTGTGGTGGTGGAGAAGAATCTTGAGTTCCTTGGACTGCAAGGAGATCCAACCAGTCCATTCTAAAGGAAATCAGTCCTGAATATTCACTGGAAGGACTGATGCTGAAGCTGAAACTCCAATACTTTGGCCATGTGATTTGAAGAACTGACTCATTTGAAAAGACCCTGATGCTGGGAAAGATTGAAGATGGGAGGAGAAGGGGATAACAGAGGATGAGATGGTTGGATAGCATCACTGTCTCAATGGACATGAGTTTGAGTGAACTCCGGGAGCTGGTGATGGACAGGGTGGCCTGGCATGCTACAGTCCGTGGGGTTGCAAAGATTCGGACATGACTGAGCGACTGAACTGCATTGAACTAAACGACTGAAAAACAACAGCAACAAGATGTCCTTTTCTCCCTCTCCTCACAACTTTGGGGGCCACAGTAACTCTCCTATGTCCCTTCGTATTTTTAGTTTTTGCCATAAAGTATCCAATATACTTCCACTAGCTGACTGATTCCTGTGATTCTACCATTAGAGCTATACATCTTTTAAGTAGAAATAGCCTGAAAGGATTGTTAGCAGTTTCTTAGAGCTGCTATACTAAAGTACCACAAATTCAACAACAGAAATTTATCTCTTGCAGTTTTGGAGTCTAGAATTCTGTGATCAAAGTGTCTGCAGGGCCATGCTCCCTCTCATGGCTGTGCAGGAAACTCTCTACTCCTTTTTCCTAGTTTCTGGTGGTTATCCACCATCTTGGCATCCCTTGGCTTGTAGCTGCATCACTCTAATCTCTGCCTCTTTCTTCCCTGTCTGCCTCTCTCCAAATCACTCTCCTTATGAAGGTACCAGTCATTCAATTTAGGGCCCTACTCTAGTTCCATATGACCTCATCTTAACTAGATTACATCTTCAAGGCCTTGCTTTCAAATAAGGTTATAATCACAGCTACTGAGGGTTAGGACTCAAACATATCTTTTTGGGGTGGGGTGTAGCTGAGCCTTGACAAGGGTTTGCACTAAATTATTCCCAGACACTTAAATATTATGCTGACTGGAAAAAATGCACAACCTAAAAGTTGAGAGTTCTGCTTTATTCAGTGGAATTTCTGAGGATTCAAGACCAGGAGGAAGCCTCTCAAATAGCTCTGAGGGACTGCTCTGAAAAAGTAAGGGAGGAGCCAGGATATACAGAAGTTTTTATAACAAAAACCAGATTTCAGAGCATCAAAAGATTACTGTTAATTAAAGAAAACCAGAAGTCCCAAATTAATGAATTTAGCACTTTTCTTTGTATGGGAAGATTAAGTGTCTGGGCTGATTGAATCATTCCTTTGATATGCATCCCAGGTATCAAGGGCCAGTATCTGATTCTTTTAGAACTAACACCCCCAAAATATGTCCTTTTCATTATAGGGGACTGCAATGCAAAAGTAGGAAGTCAAGAAACACCTGGGGTAACAGGCAAATTTGGCCTTGGAATGCGGAATGAAGCAGGGCAAAGGCTAATAGAGTTTTGCCAAGAAAATGCACTGGTCATAGCAAATACCCTCTTCCAGCAACACAAGAGAAGACTCTACACATGGACATCACAAGATGGTCAACACCAAAATCAGATTGATTATATTCTTTGCAGCCAAAGATGGCAGCAAAAACGAGACCTGGAGCTGAATGTGGCTCAGATCATAAACTCCTTATTGCCAAATTCAGACGTCAATTGAAGAAAGTAGGGAAAACCACTAGACCATTCAGGTATGACCTAAATCAAATCCCTTATGATTATACAGTGGAAGTGAGAAATAGATTTAAGGGACTAGATCTGATAGATAGAGTTCCTGATGAACTATGGAATGAGGTTCGTGACATTGTACAGGAGACAGGGATCAAGACCATCCCCA
>SJYX01008839.1:36101-54413 GCA_006410675.1 Oreotragus oreotragus
TTTTTGAGATTGCATCCAAGTACTGCATTTCGGACTCTTTTGTTGACCATGATGGCTACTCCATTTCTTCTGAGGGATTCCTGCCCGCAGTAGTAGATATAATGGTCATCTGAGTTAAATTCACCCATTCCAGTCCATTTTAGTTCGCTGATTCCTAGAATGTCGACGTTCACCCTTGCCATCTCTTGTTTGACCACTTCCAATTTGCCTTGATTCATGGACCTGAGATTCCAGGTTCCTATGCAATGTTTCTCTTTACAGCATCGGATCTTGCTTCTATCACCAGTCACATGCACAACTGGGTGTTGTTTTTGCTTTGGCTCCATCCCTTCATTCTTTCTGGAGTTATTTCTCCACTGATCTCCAGTAGCATATTGGGCACCTAATGACCTGGAGAGATTCTCTTTTGATATCCTATCATTTTGCCTTTTCATACTGTTCATGGGATTCTCAAGGCAAGAATACTGAAGTGGCTTGCCATTCCCTTCTCCAGTGGACCATGTTCTGTCAGACCTCTCCACCATGACCCACCCGCCTTGGGTTGCCCTGCCGGCATGGCTTGCTTAAAGTTCAACATTCAGGAAACTAAGATTGTGGCGTCTGGTCCCATCACTTCATGGGAAATAAATGAGGAAACAGGGGAAACAGTGTCAGAGTTTATTTTGGGGGGCTCCAAAATCACTGCAGAGGGTGATTGCAGGCATGAAATTAAAAGATGCTTACTCCTTGGAAGGAAAGTTATGACCAACCTGGATAGTATATTCAAAAGCAGAGGCATTACTTTGCCAACAAAGGTCCGTCTAGTCAAGGCTATGGTTTTTTCCAGTAGTCATTTATGGATGTGAGAGTTGGACTGTGAAGAAAGCTGAGCTCCGAAGAATTGATGCTTTTGAACTGTGGTGTTGGAGAAGACTCTTGGACTGTAAGGAGATCCAACCAGTCCGTTCTAAAGGAGATCAGTCCTGGGTGTTCTTTGGAAGGAATGATGCTAAAGCTGAAACTCCAGTACTTTGGCCACCTCATGCGAAGTGTTGACTCATTGGAAAAGACTCTGATGTTGGGAGGGATTGGGGGCAGGAGGAAAAGGGGACGACAGAGGATGAGATGGCTGGATGGCATCATGGACTCGATGGACGTGAGTTTGAGTGAATTCTGATGGTTGGTGATGGACAGGGAGGCCTGGCGTGCAATTCATGGGGTTGCAAAAAGTTGGACAGGACTGAAGGACTGAACTGAACTGAACTGATTTGAGTCTTTCCCATCGTGAATCCCCTCTGGGGGCACCATTTTGGTGGTGTGGGCGGCTATAGTAGCTGATGGCTTGATGGCCTGGCATCCTTTGTTTGCTTATATGGAGGCAGCATTTTTCATTAACAGTTATTTTGAAGGAAATATTTTTAGGAGGCTTTCTTTGAAAAGGAATTTTCCTAATCTCTGGGCCTTGGTGGTGGGGGATGGGGCAGAGATAGGAAGGAGCCTGGGAGTATGGTGCTCACTGCACATTAATGCTGAGGAGTGGATCTGCCGTGGTCTTGTGATTTCTCTGCCACTTTAATCATAACAAGCAAGAGGAGGCTGAGAAGGCAAAGGAGCTGTAACTGGACAAAGAAACAGGAATTAAGTGACTTTGTTGGAATTCTAGATGCGTCCAAAGGTAAAGAAGTCTTGGTATGATCCATGATTTGAGTGAAATGTTCCTCTCTAATTTGAATAGTGTTGAGAAGTGACCAGAATCTCACATTCATAAGTTTTAAAGTGTTGCCTTATCTTTTCTTCATCTTTGGTTGTTTCAACCAATTGAACTATGAAACATTTGACTTTTGGTTTCCTGTAATGGGATTTGTTTTATAATCCTAAGAAGCCATTGGGTTGTTACTCCTTTTCTAATGTATCTATCTTAGTTATTTAAAGATTAGAAAAGCTATCAATGTCAAAGATAAAACTAAGTGTGAAGCACAGTT
This sequence comes from Oreotragus oreotragus, assembly GCA_006410675.1. Classification (NCBI taxonomy): domain Eukaryota; kingdom Metazoa; phylum Chordata; class Mammalia; order Artiodactyla; family Bovidae; genus Oreotragus; species Oreotragus oreotragus. The sequence continues at coordinate 38,063 of SJYX01008839.1, forward strand.
AACAAAGGCTATTTATTCATGAACTTTCAGCAAGGGAAGCCTTCTATAGGTCACTTTGGTTTCAGCAGGAGTTCAAAGGTGTAGAGAAAATTTGTTTTATAGTGTAAAGTTAGGAAATACGGAGACAGTTTCCCCTTGGCAAGCAAGTGGGAATTTTGGAAGCAAGGGAGACTTTCTAATTGTCTTTATACATACCTAGCAGTCCCTAGTTGGTTGCTAGGGGGGAAACTAGCAATTTGGGGACATTTCAAAAGAAGGATTGTTTAGTGTTGGGGTGGAGGGTTTTATGTGGCTGGCCATTTCCTGGAACAAGTGAAGGCCAACAGGATGCTTTTCTACAGTCAAATTGTCATTGTGGCCCTTACTAGGGGAGGGGGATCTTCCATGGCAGACAGTTTCCCAAAAGCTGTGAGAGCTTTAGATAATACATTCCATAGTAATGGGATGTAAAGGATAAGATAGACTGCTAACCACCAGCTTGGAACAAAGCTGAATTTATTTGCTTGCATGGCAACACTCAAATACTAGCTCAGCAAGACTCTCAGCAGAAGTAAAGGTCTAGATATAGATATGAAAAAGAAGAACGTGAAGCAGAATCCAGCCTCTGTACTCGGACACCAAATTAATTCTCAGGGACAGAGTTTTAGGTGAAGTAGAAAAGAATAGCTTTATTGCTTTGCCAGGCAAAGGGGGCCACAGTGGACTACTGCCCTCAAACCTGTGTGTCCCCACCTGGAGGGGGTACTGAGAAGTTTTATAGTAATGGTTCAATGAGGGCATGATCTGCTTGTGGACATTCTTTTGATTGGTTGGTGGTGGTGAGGTAAGTGGGAATCAACATCATCAACCTTCTGGTTCCAACTGGTCTGAGTCTATGTGCTTGTGGGCAGCATACCTTTCATTTCTCCCATCCGCTAGGGGTTTCAGTATCTGAAAGACAGCCCAAAGATATTTTTAGGTTTATCGCTTGAGAGGGAAGCAGGACCCTTCCCCAAGGCTGGACTATTATGACTTTTGACTGTTTCTCTCTTATCCCTACATCCCCTCACTTCCATAATTGACATCTGCTTGAACCTGTCCTATTGGAGCTCACAGAGAAGGCAATGGCACCCCACTCCAGTACCCTTGCATGGAAAATCCCATGGACGGAGGAGCCTGGTAGGCTGCGGTCCATGGGATTGCTGAGTCAGACACGCCTGAGCGACTTCGCTTTCACTTTACACTTTCATGCATTGGAAAAGGACATGGCAACCCACTCCAGTGTTCTTGCCTGGAGAATCCCAGGGGTGGGGGAGCCTGGTGGGCTACCGTCTATGGGGTCGCACAGAGTCAGACACAACTGCCACGACTTAGCAGCAGCAGCAGCATTGGAACTCAGGGAAGATCATGGAGGCTAAATGAAGCCTATTTCCTGCAATCAAGAAAGGGGGGATAGAGAAAGGCTTTTGTGCCTGGGAGCCCCACAGGGTCTTGCTTGGTGTCAGTTCAGTTCAGTTTAGTTCAGTCACTCAGTTGTGTCCGATTCTTTGCGACCCCATGGACTGCAGCACGCCAGGCCTCCCTGCCCATCGACTCCTGGAGTTTACTCAAACTCATGTCCACTGAGTTGCTGATGCCATTCAACCATCTCATCCTGTCATCCCCTTCTCCTCCCACCTTCAATCTTTCCCAGCATCAGCATCTTTTCAAATAAGTCAGCTTCGCATCACGTGGCCTAAGTATTGGAGTTTCAGCTTCAGCATCAGTCCTTCCAATGAATATTCAGGACTGATTTCCTTTAGGATGAACTGGTTGGATCTCCTTGCAGCCCAAGGGACTCTCAAGAGTCTTCTCCAACACCACAGTTCAAAAGCATCGATTCTTCGGCACTCAGCTTTCTTTATAATCCAACTCTCACATCCATACATGACTCTTGGAAAAGCGATAGCTTTGACTAGATGGACCTTTGTTGGCAAAGTAATGTCTCTGCCTTTTAATACTCTGTCTAGGTTGGTCATAGCTTTCCTTCCAAGGAGCAAGCATCTTTTAATTTCATGGCTGCAGTCACCATCTGCATTGATTTTGGAGCTCAAAAAAAAAAAAAATCTCTCACTGTTTCCCCATCTATTTGTTATGAAGTGATGGGACTGGATGCCACGATCTTAGTTTTCTGAACGTTGAGTTTTAAGCCAACTTTTTCACTCTCTTCTTTCACTTTCATCAAGAGGCTCTTTAGTTCTTCTTCACTCTCTGCCATAAATGTGGTGTCATCTGCATATCTGAGATTATTGATATTTCTCCCGGCAATCTTGATTCCAGCTTGTGCTCCATCCAATCCAGCATTTCTCATGATGTAATCTGCATATAAGTTAAATAAGCAGGGTGACAATATACAGCCTTGATGTACTCCTTTCTCAATTTGGAACCAGTCTGTTGTTCCATATCCAGTTCTTACTGTTGCTTCCTGACCTGCACACAGATTTCTCAGGAAGCAGATCAGGGGGTCTGGCATTCCCATCTCTTGAAGAATTTTCTACGATTTGTTGTGATCTACACAGTCCAAAGTTTTGGCATGGTCAGTAAAGCAGATGTTTTTCTGGAACTCTCTTGCTTTTCCATGATCCAGCGGATGTTGGCAATTTCATCACTGTTCCTCTGTCTTTTCTAAAACCAGCTTGAACATCTGGAAGTTCACGGTTCACGTATTGCTGAAGCCTGGCTTGGAGAATTTTGAGCATTACTTTACTAGCGTGTGAGATGAGTGCAAGTGTGTGGTAGTTTGAGCATTCTTTGGCATTGCCTTTCTTTGGGATTGGAATGAAAACTGACCTTTTCCAGTCCTGTGACCACTACTGAGTTTTCCAACTTTGCTGGCATATTGAGTGCAGCACTTTCACAGCATCATCTTTCAGGATTTGAAATAGCTCAACTGGAATTCCATCACCTCCACTAGTTTTGCTTGTAGTGATGCTTCCTAAGGCCCACTTGACTTCACATTCCAAGATGTCTGGCTCCAGGTGAGTGATCACAGCATTGTCTGGGTCGTGAAGATCTTTTTTTGTATAGTTCTTCTGTGTATTCTTGCCACCTCTTCTTAATATCTTCTGCTTCTGTTAGGTCCATACCATTTCTGTCCTTTATTGTGCCCATCTTTGCATGAAAATTTCCCTTGGTATCTCTAATTTTCTTGAAGAGATCTCTAGTCTTTCCCATTCTATTTTTTCCTCTATTTCTTTTCAGTGATTACTGAGGAAGGCTTTCTTATCTCTCCTTGCTATTCAAAATTATATCAAATGTACAAATGAAGCAAGCTTCTGAGTTCAGGTCTGTGGTTGTCTCATAAAGAAGTTTGTAAATACTTCTATGTGAGTGGCCACATTTATATTTTTCATTACCAAGGGCTGGACAACCTAGTTTCCAAAAAATCCAAGATAGAATGTGTTATATTCCAGGGTGGTTACATGCATTCAGTGGAGTGCTCACATGGACATGCAGGAAACTCAACAAGTTTGTTCTTTAACAAGGAAAACTTATATCAACACTAAAGAAAATTGAAGCCAAGAAAGCATCAGTAATCTTCCAACCCTACTCTCTCGTACAATGTTTTATTATGGGGTGTGGCTTTTAATTTTTTGTCCAATAAGCACACATTTAATAGCTGTAAACATACTGTACATACTATTTTATATTTTGCTTTCTGACTTGACAATACCCTAAAATAGTTTTCCATGTTACCATGTGGTCTTTATTATTAGAATTTCAATGACTATATAATTACTTAAATGGATATAATATTAGTATTTATTCACATCTCCCATTTTTGAGCATTTGATTGTTTCTAATTACCTGTGTTTATCTTTGTAGGGCAACAGTGAACATCTTTTTAATTCAGGAGATTTTTCTTCTCTTGAATTATTTCTTTAAGATTACTTCTTCCAAAGTGAGCATCTACTCAAATTGGAGGAACAATTTCTGACTTAATATGAGGGGCCACATTTCCTCCAGTTTCCAGTGGGTGTTCTCTTTACCCCTACCCCACCCCAGAGCAGTAGATGTATGCTAGGTTTACTCCAACTTTGCCAGCATACATTGTTCTTGCTATTAAAAAAATATTTTAACAGCATAAAACAATACCTCAAAATTATTTTAAATTGTATCTCTTTATTTGGGAGGATAAACATTTTCTCATATCTTCATTTTCTAATGTTCATTACCTTTTTTTGGTCCTTCACTCATTTGAACAAAGATAACACACTGCCCTCTTCTTAAGGTCTCCCCATGAAGAGACCCAGAGGGATGGAATAGGGAGGGAGGTGGGAGGGGGGGGTTCAGGATGGGGAACACATGTACACCCATGGCTGATTCATGTCAATGTATGGCAAAAACCACTACAATATTGTAAAGTAATTATTCTCCAATTAAAATAAAGAAATTTAAAAAAATAAAAAAGGAAGAAAAAAAAAAGAATGCATTTTTTTTGTTGTTGTTCTTTACCTTCTACATGGGGTGGTTGCTTACAGCCAAAACAGTCTTTATTTTAAAAACCTTCCTTTTGTATTTTAGTCTCTGTAATGTAAATAAGAGTTCTTCGGCATACTTGTCCTTGATGAAAAGACAGATTTCTGCTATCAAAAGAGCCTTCCAAGAATAATGCAAATGTCTTTAGCTTCTGATTTCTTTTCCTTAGCCAAATTAAATGACAGATTTTAACATCTATGATCTATTTAGTCAAGATATGTGCCCTCTAGGAATGACTTATACAAAAGAGCTCCTCCTGAATTCTCTTTGATTTGCTACCAGCTGCAACCAGTTGATCTTTTTGTATCATGGTCCTTTGTACCTCTCTACCCAATGCCCCTTCCCTACCCTGATGTTGCAACCACCAGTTTTTTTCTACGTTAGAAGGGATATATCAGTGATTAATCACAAGTGCTTTTAAATGTTTTCACTTTTCCATTGACTCTTTGTTTTAGTGCAGATTGATCATCTAGTATTTCCACTGCAGGAATGAATGTGAACAGAGTCCTGTACATTTACCATATTTTGTGATTTCATATGAATACCAGTATTCTACCAATCATAGGGCTTGCACCAAAGTCAATACATAATTTTACAGACAATTTTTTCTGTAAAGGGCCAGATAAATATTTTTGTCTCTGCTGGCCACATAAAATCTCTCTTTCTTCACCATTGCCATTATTGTTGTCATCATCATCAACAATCCTTTAAAAATGTAAAAAATCATTCTTAGGTCTGGGCCTTACAAAAACTAGATATAGTTGGAATTTGGATTTGGCATGTGATCTGTGTTAGCCAGCCTTGAACTAGAAGACTTCAGAAAAAATGAAGATTATTATTTAAAAAAATATTATTATTCTTTTTATTTGTGAGTGAAATGATGCATGAATAGGATTAGTTAGCTAGTTGTTTTTTCTTTTTTAACAACAACAAAAAGCAGATTCATGGCAATGAGGATGGGACTCCTATGAATGGTTAATATTTATCTTAACATAGCTGTCTTTGAGTAGTTCTTAGTATTTTCTTAAAAAAATAAGAAGTGTCCAGATAACACTTGGCACTTGGATTTATTTTCTTTATATCTTCAGGAAGGTCTTGTGATAAGTACCAGAATGAATACGTTTCCCGATGGTGCTTTCAGAAAGCTAGTCATGATTATTGTATTTAGAACTTAATTAAAACATGAACACCAAAAGGTGCTTCATAACAATGTACTTTTTTCCTTCTTAGATTTGTATCCCTAGAGTGCTAATCAGTTGTGCTTTACATTGGGCAAAAGGACTTATTGAGCGAGTATTCAGGTGAATATCAGTTATGGGACTGGAATTTTACCTTATAATACATTTCCCAATAGATCACATATGGAACATCTCCAAGAATTTTTCTTACATAATATTTTATTTGAATTTTTCTTATATAATACTTCATTTGAATTTTAAAGGTAACTTCTTATCTAGCAGCTCCACTCTGAATACACAGGTAGGATCCTGGAAATTGGCAACAACAACAACAAAAAAGATTATTATGCAGTCTATCAGTCTGCTCAGACTTCCATAACAGAATATCACAGATTGGGTAGCTTAAACTAGAGAGGTTTATTTTGGAGACTGGAAGTTCAAGATCAAGGTGGTTTCTGGTGAGGCTTCTCTTTCTGGCTTACAGATGGCCATCTTCTTCCTGTATATTTACATAGCTTTTGGTCTGCATGCAGAGGGAGCTCACATGTCTCTTTCTCTTATAAAGTCACAGCCCTTTTGGATTAGGGCTCTACCCTAAGACCTCACCTAACCTTTATTATCTCTTTATAGGCCCTATCTCCAAATACAGTCACACTGGGGGTTTGGGCTTCAACATACGAATTGGGGGGAATGGGACACTAATTCAGTCCACAATACAGTCAAAACATATAACAAAGTCCATTGGTTTACTTCATTCTGTAATCAATTCTAAGAAATATTCATTTTATTTCTGATGCTGAAAACTTGAGCTCTGTTCAGTATTGTTGAATTGAATCTCAAAGACAAAGTTTTGGGTGAAGTAGAAAAGAATATCATTATTGCTTTGCCAGGTAAAATTGGACACAGTGGACTCATGCCCTGAGAAACTGTGTCTCAAGCTGGGGAGCTTTGGTGAGGAATTTTCTAGCAATGGTTCAAAGATATAGTGACGTATATTGCTTGAGCAGGAACCAGAACCCTGCTTTAATGGCTGCACTATTGTTTATTGATTGCTCCTCCTTCGTTTCTGCATTCCTTCCTTTCCTTGATTAGCAACTGTTAGCCCTTTGGAACTCGGGGACGTCTGGAAACTGAATGAAGCCCATTTCCTACAAATTAAAACGGGGACTTGGAAAGGATTTGTACCTGGAAGGGCTCCACAGAGTCCTTCTGGATTTCACTACCAGATTGTCTGGTGTATTTCTTACCCCTCTCCACTCCTTACCTCTACCCAGAGGAATCTTGCTCTCTCTTCTCCTAGGTCCTAGGGAATTACCCTATTGGAAACCAAAGCTCTTTTAGGAAACTTGTAAGCTATTTCAATTTTTAGTCCCTCTCCCTACCCCTCTTGCACCCAAAGAACTCAGAACTGACTCTGAGCTTGAATGGGATGGGGAGAGGGTAAAACTAAGAATACCCACAATGTTTCCCAAACTCTTCATAGCAATCTTTTGAGGTAGATACTGTTACCATCCTCATTTCTCAGAAGAGGAAACTGAGACTTAGAGAGGTTAAGTTGCCCAAGGCCAAATAGCTAGTAAGTGATGTGCTAAAGCCAGCATCCAATCTCGGTTTTGTCTGCTCCTATGCCTGTGGTGGCTTCCCAGGTGGCTCAGCGGTTAAGAATCCACCTGTCAATGCAGGAGACGTGGGTTCGATCCCTGGGTTGGGAAGATCCACTGGAGTAGGACATGACAACCCACTCCAGTATTCTTGCCTGGGAAATCCCACAGACAGAGGAGCCTGGCGGGCTACTGTCCATGGGGTTGCAAAGAGTTGATCATGATTGAGCAACTGAGCACACACACACACACACATGCCTATGGTCACTTCCATGTATCCTCAGAAGAAAGAGAAGAGTTTCCTATTTGATGTGATAAACTTTGTAGAAATGAACTCTGCATTATTTTCTTTGCATAGCAAATAATAGGCACTTCTGCCACCCTAATTTATGAGATTTCATCTTTTCTACCAGCAAACCTGTACCATGAAAAGCTGCTTTCCAGAGAAATGGGACTTGGCAATTGGAACCAGTCACAGGAAAAACCAACATCAAAACATTGAACCATGTGTCCCAAATAGGTGGACCTTGTTGGAAATGAAATAACAAGATAGGTACACCAAGGATACCTCCTAATTGTACAAGTCCAGAGGCAGTATTTAATTTCATTTTCTATAAGAAAATGATAGGCAAGTCTGTATAATTAGAAATTAACTGCCATATTCTGAATTATGCAAACAGTAGAATAGGAGGAAAACATTAAACAAAAATGTAAAAAAAAAAATCCTCTTGTCAGCATTATTTTTTACTTAAACTGAATCTTCATAGTTGACTTTTGCACAGGGCACTTTTTCTTCCTAAGTCAGTGGTGTTCTCCATGTGGGAGCTGATGGTCTGGATCCTAGATTCAAGAGCTGGAAGCTTCACCCTGCTGAAAAGTTGAGGCTGGCTTCAGTCAGCAGGCCGAGGCTTCATCAGCAGCAGTACCTCTTAGCCATATGTCAATAAATAAATGCTATAATAGGAAACAAATGCAGAAAGTGAGTCATCAACTTTCTGTCTCTTCCTTTGGAAAGTTGCATTTGTCATAAAATGAAGGAACATTTTACCCCTTTCTCTTTACTTTTGTATAAAACCTTCTCACTCTGAGTTTCCAAGGGTACTTGCAAGCTCAGTTTGAAGAGGAAAAGTTACAATTTTACACAACCTCCTGCTCCTTCTGCCTCTGTAACTCAGCTTGCCCCTTGCAAAGTCTCGATCATGTAGGTCATGTAGTCTCAGAAAGTGGGGACTTACAATACTAGGAACTGGAGCTTATCTCACTCACCCTTGTCCTGCTCTTTGCAACTGCCCAGCCCCTGCAAACCTGCTTAATCATGCCTGTCTGTGTAAAGGTCAGGCATCCCCCTCCCCATCTTGACTGCTGTTCCCGAGCACTTGAAATCCTTTAGTTTAAACCAGCCTATTAGCACGCTAGGTTGCCCACTATAGTCTGTCTATATAAACTCTGTTATGCCTCTGTTTGGGGCTCAGAGCTTAGAGTGTTAACTCCTCTGGGCCCGCTGGTGTAATAAACCTGAGTTCTCCAACTCTCCAAGTGTGGTGCTTGGTTTCTTGATTACTGGTTTCTGCAACAAGTTGGAACCTACAAGCGACTTGGATGGCAAATTCCTGGTATAAGGGGATGTGACCATCACAGAAAAGAACAGCATGAAAAAGCAAGCAGGTCGCCACACAACTTGTTAGATTCAGAGGCCATCCTTTCTCAGAGTCTGGATTTTGTAATGCTTTTTGGGGTGAAGTAATCACACAGGCAACCAGCTGTGGAAACTAAAGAAGGTCTTTCAGAGTTTCCACTTTTACAGCTGTGGAAAAACATGCAAAATTAAGGTGAGTTTGGCATGGGGGCCCATTGTTACTGCCCGCTGGAAAAAAATGCACAACCTAAAAGTTGAGAATTCTGTTTTATTTGGTGGACTTACTGAGGACTGAAGCCCAGCAGGCAGCCTCTCAGATGGCTCTGAGGGTCTGCTCAGAAGAGGAAAGGGAGGAGACAGGATGAATAGGACCTTTGCCACAAAACTCAGTAATTCATAGCATCAAAAGGTTACTGTTAATTAAGGAAAACCAGATATCTCAAGATAATGAATTTAGCCCTTTTCTATTTATGGGAAGATGCAAGAGTCCGGTTCATGGAAATCATTCCTTTGATATGAACCTCAGCTAATTAGGGCCAATATCCTGTTCTTTCCCATCCTGTGTCCCTTCAGGGCTCTCCTATGGGTAGGAGGTAGTGGCTGGTGGCTTGATGGCCTCAGCATCCTTTCTTTGCTGACATGGCAGGCAATATTTTTCATTCTCATCAGTTATAGCAGAGCCTTCAAGGATTAGAAATCCACTGTATTTTAGAGAAGAGTTGATTATTCCTACTGTGTTTCCATTTAGCAAATGGTTTTGTTGTATTCTTAAACTCGGAAGGAGTGTATGGCACTTCTCAGTGGATTATCACCATCATAATTTCATGGTCCCATCCATTGAGGCCCTTATATCAAATATGTATTTCTTTTTAAAAAGGCTTTATTGAATTTGTTACAATATTATTTCTGTTTTATGTTTTCGGTTTTTGGCCACGAGGCATGTGGGATCTTAGCTCCCCAACCAGGGACCAAATTCCCTGCATCAGGAAGTGAAGTCTTAACCATTGAACTGCCAGGGAACTTCCCCACATATTATTTAAATTACTTATTCCATCCAACCAACAACTGATAAATATTTTGTGATCATCTATTTGGCTAATATGTTTTGTTCTGGGTTTAACTGAAGGTCTCAGACATAGTTTGCTTTCATCTCCAAAGAGATTCAATTCATCTTTGCCAGGCTGCCCATGGAGTATCTCAACAGCCCTGTAGACGCACAGTCTTGCAGGCAAGATCTTAAGCACTCTAACTTTCTCTAGGAGTATAACATTTAACTGATGCCATCCCCCTCTTCCCTCTTCCAGGACTGATTTAACACACTTATTCAGAACATACAAACACTCACTAACGAACTCACAAAAAAAGGGAAGGAACCATTGCCCTACACATAATACAACACCCTGACACCTCAGTTAAAGTTCTGAAATTGTCAAGAAATAGTTATTGATTCTGTTAGCACCCACAATATTAAAATAGATCCAGTATGTTTTTGGCTTTTGGTTCTAGAGGCAATGTATTCCTCATTTATGAATTTTACTTAAGCCTGTTTGTTTATACTGTTACTTATAAACTGGCCCACTTTACATGGGGTTACCTACAACAGAAGGCTCCAGAATCTGTCCAAATTATAATAAAACAGGCATTCCTGTGAATGCCCCTGGAGACTCCATCACTGAAGAGGATGTAGTGACCTCACCTCATGTCTCTTGGAGTCTCTGAACCACTGACAATGGTCATAAATTGCCAATGCCTTCTGGTAAAAGAAACTGCCCTCCTTGCCCACATGCTATGTACCCTTAGAGGAAAAGTACTGCTCAGACGCTGTGTCCTTCTGAAAATGGAAGCTCTCAGATGCTAAGCATGTGGCCGTCTTTACTCAGATGACCACTGTGTCCTGGGTCATGAAAGCAGCTATTCATGAAATCTTGAGCTTCTCAGCTCTTTAATTCCAAACAACTCATTTGAAATTAATTTGGGGACAAATATGTGCTCTATTGAGAAAAGAATCCCCCTGTATTTATTTCTCTTTGTCTTCCCTGTATTGACTCACCCAGCTCCCACACTCTCCCATTGTCCTGTTTCTCTATTTTATTTCCCTAGAGTTAAAAAAAAATATTATGATGCTCTAAGAGACTTGATGCCACCCAGATTATCCTTCCATTACGGTGTTTTTGGCTTGTTCACATAATCACTTCCACAGTATTCATGCTTATGCACTGAATTTTAACACTGAATTTTATCACTGCTCCATGAATCAAAACATCAATAACAAGCTAATAAAATAATATTGAGCTGGGGTTGAATGAGGGGAATCAGTGTGCCACAGGTCTTTCATGCTCTCCCTTGGCATATAGATTTAACATCACATCTGATCTAAATCCACATAGTAGCTAAGCCCACCATGTGCTATTTTCATTACAAAAAGAAAAAAAAAAGCCTCCTCAAAAACGTCTTTTCAGGTCTTTTTTCACTTTAATACCCTTTAAATGATGGAAAATCAAAATTTCCCACTGCCTATGCCTTTTGTCCCAAGTGATAAACGATGGCTTCTGCCTCCTCCCCTCTCTGTCTGGTTCTGAACGGTGTTCAGAATAAGCCAGCTCTTTGCGCTGCGTTTTTGCTGCTGTCAGGGGATTTATGTAGGGTGTGAGCTGAGCTATGGTAACTGCAGTGATTGGATAACGGCTCCCTCAGAGCTGCCTGCCAGCACCAACGATGGTGGGGTTTTTTTGTTTTGTTTTGTTCTTCCCCAAATAGCTGCCGTTCTTGTTTGAAGCTTTAAAACGTTAATGTATTTCCAAGTAAGAGAACGAGTGAAAAAAAAAATTGGGCAGTTTATGATTTAGAGAATGAACACTTCATTACACTGGATGCATGACTTTGGGTGACACTTTTAACCTTTCTGTATTTCAGTTTATTTATCTGTAAAATGAGGAGATTGATGCTACATGCATTTTAAGGTCCCTTTCACGTATGGAATTCCATGTTCTATATCTGGGACCTTAAAGTGCTTGACTCAAACTGTCGTTAATAGCTTTTTCCTTTTGCTTCAGATAGGGAATCCAAGAAAGAAATGGTATTATTTTGTATTTTGTGTTCAAAAAGTGAATAAATAACATTCTGATAAGTCCAATGCTGAACTTGCTGTGCCTGATAAGTCCAATGCTGAACTTACTGTGTTCGCTCCAAAACCCCTTTGGGATTTCCCTGGAGGTACAGGGGTTAAGACTCCAAGCCTCCAATGCAGGGGACATGGGTTCGATCCCTGACTGGGTAACTAAAATCCCACATGCCTCATGCTGTAGCCAAAAAAAAAAAACACCAAAAACAAAAACCCCTTCTTCCCCAGCATTTCCCACGTTGAGTAACAGCACGTCATCCACCCAGTTTCCCAATCTGGAAACTTCCGAGTCATTCGCAGTCCTCCCCACATCCCCTGACCTTGCCTTTTGCAGCTCTGAGACACTGTGTGTGTAGAATGGGTTCCTTGGAGGCTCAGCCCACCCTGCTGTCTAAGCTGGACATGAAAGGCAGAAATTCTTAGCAGAAAAAATGCTTGCATATGATCAGTCAGCCTAGGCTCCCATCCCAGCTTCACCCCTTACTACAGTCAGTGTGACTTGGCCTAGGCTGGATTAGAGAGCTTGGCTTCTAGAAAGTATGAGAGGCTGCGATCCATGTATAAGTTATGACACTGCAGCCTGCTGGCCTTATGACCTTTCAAAGCCATAGTATTTTTTTCCGAGCAATGCTTATAATAATAGTGCCCAGCTCTCCAGGATTTAATGTTTGTGAAGTGCTTAGCCTAGTGTCTTAATGCATCATAAGTACTCAATAAATTTGAGTAAATGTTAGTAGTTATCATTACTATTACTGTGATAGGAGGCTCATTAGCAGCCTCAGTCCCTGTGTATAGTGTGGCCTAGAATAAAACATTGCTGCCCAAAACCATCTCTTGGTTGAGCCAGGTATTCACTCTAGATGCCTTTGTCACCATGAAGCCTAAGCTTTTCTCAGTCACCTTTCACGGCTTGCTATGGTTCTGCTGAATTAATAAGTGTTGACTCCTCTATCTTAAAACTCCTCTCACTTGGCTGGGTGGGTCAGTGGAGAATGGGTGAATTGCTTTGATCCGATGCCACCTCCCACTGACTTTGAGAATCACCCGCCAGGCCCTGTGTGTAGGGGCTGCCCCCTTGAGCTGTTGAAGACTGTCTCCTCTCACCTGCAGTGACAGCTGTAGTTCTGCTAGTTGCGCCTTGTCTGTTGAAGGTCTGTTTCCATCATGTCCTCTCCTGCTCAGACCTGGCTTCCTCCCCGCCTTCCTCTCAATGTTGTTGAGTGTGGCAGTTAGATTGTACCTAAGGCCACTACAACCACAGCTCCCATTTCACAGGCTCTTCTACACTGGGACCTGCTACCCCCTCATCAGGAAGAAGAACCGAATTACCCTCTTCTGGAATGTGGATTGGGCTTAGTGTCTTGTTTAATAATTAATATAAAGATTCTTACTAATTAATCAATATTACTTATTATTTGGCTGTCCCTTTCATCATTCAGGAGACTAGCTTAGGCTTCCTTGAATGGTGACTTAGGCTTCCTTGCCTTCCAAAAAGGACAAAAGTGCAAGCCGTAAGACTCTTGATGTCTAGGGTCTGCAACTCAGGGTGTCAACTTCACCACATTTTATTAGCCAAATTATCATTTATCTATCTCTAATATGTTATTAAGGTTGATAATTAAGAGAATGTGGCAGGTGTGATGACATATGACTTCTGGGCTGGGTCAGAAAGGGCTGTGTAGCTTCTGCCTTGTTGTCTTAGAGGGATAGCCCCCAGTTACTCCCCTCAGGGCATTCTTGCTCAGAAGCCAGTTGCTATGATGTGAGAAGTATAAGCCATCAGGAAAGGCCACATATTGCCCTTCAACTGTCCTAGACCAGCCACATGAGTGAGGAAATCACTTGGAAGGTATCTCCCAATCATAGCCATTTGAGTCACCTTTCAGCTGTTCAAGTCATCATCCCAGACTTCATGGAGCAGAGATGTCCCCACTGTGCTTTCTCTGAGTATCTGACTTGCAGTATCCAAGTGCATAATAAAATAGGGCTTCTTTCATGCCACCTCACCCGCTCTCATCTGAAGCCATTGAATTTCATGTGTGTCATCCCTGGAAGACTCCACAGGATCCATTTTGTTTCATCTGCCCTGACTCTGCCTTCATGCAGGTCTTTATCCTCTCGAACTGGAGTCTGCGTCACAGTTTCACAACCACTCTTCTTGTTACCAACTTTTCACCCTCCAATTCAGTTTCCTTACCTGTCTTTTTTTCTAGAAAACAAACCAAGTCATATCAATTTGAAAGTGATGGATATAATCTTTCCATTCCCCATAGTCCCTAACTTGGAAAACAAGGTCTTTCATAATCTGATTTCATGCAAACTCTTGAGCCTCATCTACCAGCCACTTTCTTACCAGAATCTCATATTCTTGCCATCCAGAGTTCTCATCATGCCCAAAACACACTGTGTTCTTGAACACTCTGCAATATTGCACTTGTTCTTTCCTGTTTGGAACAATCTTTCCCCCATTTTTCTTTTCTATTTTGCCCCCTTCCTCCTTTTCTTCTTCCTTCTTTCTCTTCTCTCCTTCCTTTCTCCTTTCCTTTCTTTTTTCCCCCAGTTAATGCTTAAGTCTTAGTTTTCTATTGTTGTGTAATAAACCACTCCAAAATTTATTGACTGAAGACAACAATTTATTATTTCTCACACACCTGTAGGTTAACTGTGTGGTCTCATCTGGACTCGCTCAAACTGTCAGTTGGTAGCACATGGGTGGCTGGGAAGTCTGAGATGGCTTTGCTCACGTATCTGGAATTTGGGCCTTGCCTCTTGGTGCCAGGTTTCTTGTCACTCAGTGGTCTAGCCTAGGCTTCCTTATGTGGCAGTGTGGCATGCATGTTAAGTCACTTCAGTTGTGTCCAACTCTTTGTGACCCCATGTACCCTACCAGGCTCCTCTGTCCATGGGAGTCTCCAGGCAAGAATACTGGAGTGGGTTGCCATTTCCTACTCCAGGGGATCTTCCTCACCCAGGGATCGAATCCGTGTATCCTGCATCTCCCGCGTTGGCAGGCAGATTCTTTACCACTGAACCACCAGGGAAACTCTTACATGGTGGCAGGAGCATTCAAAGAAGTCAAAGGTAGAGACTGCAGGGTCCATTTGAGGTTTAGGCTTTAGAACCCACAGAGTATCACTTCCACCAAATTTCACTGGTCAAAGTAAGACACAAGCCAATCCTGATTAAAGGGCTGAGGAAATAGAATCCACCTTTAATAAAAGGAGGTGCAAAATCTTGTGCCTACATTTATTATAGCTTACATATCCATCAAGGTCAAGTTCATGTACAAGCCATTCCATATTCTGTTCATTAATTCATTCTTTAATTCCATCATCCATTCTTTCATGTACTAAAGGAATATGTTAGGTACCTTGTATAAGTCAGGAACTGGGCACTAAGAACACAGAGGCAAACTACTTATGGTCCCACCATCTTTTGTCTGTACCTATTTATAATATTTATCTCATTGTGTTATAATTGCTTGTTTACACATTTAATTTTCCTAGTAGACTATGAGGTCCTGGAGGGGAGAAACGGCACCTCATCTCACTTTCAGTAGGAATGATAGAGTGTTGTTTTAAAGCTAATAATGTATTTTTTTTTTCTTCTGTTTTTCCTGGAGTAGGTAGCACATTCTTTTGCAGAGGAAGATTGCTCTTTTTTTCTTTTAGGGAAAAGTGCTCATCAGTTAGATGAGACTTCTGTCTATGGAAATCCTGAATTTTCACACATTTATTTCATAGAAAAGTTAAGTGGGAGGCAAAAGTGCCAACTTGAACGTGTCTTTCTGTCTGAAAACTTCTCCATTAGTGCTGGCTACATCAGGAATGAAAAGAAAACCCCCAAGTTAAGCCTTGGGGGAAGAGCAGGCAGGTTTCTCCATAGAAAAACAGCAGTTGAGGCTCTCTGTTCTTTGGATGTCATAATCACATTAACTTGAGTGAAATGTTAAATCAGATGACTCAACAATTGGACTTCATAGGAACTGTTCCTTTCATTTCCTGGGAAAATATGGAGAAATGATTTTATTCAGTTCAGTTCAGTTCAGTCGCTCAGTCGTGTCCAACTCTTTGCGACCCCATGAATCGCAGCATGCCAGGCCTCCCTGTCCATCACCATCTCCCGGAGTTCACTCAGACTCACGTCCATTGAGTCCGTGATGCCATCCAGCCATCTCATCCTCCGTCGTCCCCTTCTCCTCCTGCCCCCAATCCCTCCCAGCATCGGAGTCTTTTCCAATGAGTCAACTCTTCCCATGAGGTGGCCAAAGTACTGGAGTTTCAGCTTTAGCATCATTCCTTCCAAAGAAATCCCAGGG
>SJYX01008839.1:54478-89148 GCA_006410675.1 Oreotragus oreotragus
CCCCAATCCCTCCCAGCATCAGAGTCTTTTCCAATGAGTCAACTCTTCGCATGAGGTGGCCAAAGTACTGGAGTTGCAGCTTTAGCATCATTCCTTCCAAAGAAATCCCAGGGTTGATCTCCTTCAGAATGGACTGGTTGGATCTCCTTGCAGTCCAAGGGACTCTCAGGAGTCTTCTCCAACACCACAGTTCAAAAGCATCAATTCTTCAGCGCTCAGCTTTCTTCACAGTCCAACTCTCACATCCATACGTGACCACAGGAAAAACCATAGCCTTGACTAGACGGACCTTAGTCAGCAAAGTAATGTCTCTGCTTTTGAATATACTATCTAGGTTGGTCATAACTTTTCTTCCTAGTTTCTAAAATCCTTAGGTCTCTCTCACCACACAATGTTATTATTGTACTTAGTCATTAAGATTAGTTATTCAGTTTATTGCCAATTATTGACTGTCTCTTGCTACTTCATGTAAACTGTAATAATGTATATAGCCTTTAACTGGACTTCCCTGGTAGCTCAGCTGGTAAAAGATCTGCCTTCAATGCAGGAGACGCTGGTTCAATTCCTGGGTAGGGAAGATCCACTGGAGAAGGAGTAGGCTACCCACTCCAGTATTCTTGGGCTCCCCTGGTGGCTCAGATGATAAAGAATCTGCCCGCAATGCAGAGACCTGGTTCTGACCCCTGTGTTGGGAAGATCCCCTGAAGAAGGTAACAGCTACCCACTCCAGTATTCTGGCCTGGAGAATTCCATGGTCTTTATAGTCGATGGGGTTGCAAAGAGTTTGACAGAACTGAGAGACTTTCACTTCACTTCATTTCAGCTTTTTACTTGGGTATATACTCTATTCCAGAAAGATTCCTTACCATCTGAGCAACAAGGGAAGCAACTGCTCCTTAAGGCTTATAGTATTTTTAGGGTATAATTCTATACTTATTGATGCCTACTGTCAATGCATTTGTTTTGTGTTTTCTAATCTAATTATTTGCACTTTTCATATGCTGCAATTCCTTTTTTGTGTCTGACCTCCACATATAGTCCCGGTGTGGCTGCCTCCCTCAGAATTTAGGTTTATGGAGTTTTCTGAATGTGGAATTTTAAAACTCAAACCCATGTAAGTTTACATTTAAAACTGTTTTTATTAAAAATTGAGTATATTCAAATGAATATTTACAAACTGCATGTTAAACATAGTAAATAAGGAGTCAAGGAACACCAGTGTGAAAAATAAAAGTATTGAGACTTCCCTGGTGGTTGAGTGGTTAAGAAAGACTGCACTTCCCCTGCAGGAGGCATGGGTTCAATGCTGGTTGTTGACATAAGATCCTCCATTCTTCATGGTGTGGCCAAAGCATTTTCAAAATAAATCTGATGTTTAAAAGAAGCATAAAATTAGTATCACAAAATTTAAATAATTCTGGACACCATTGACAGTTTTCTTCCCTTGTTCTAATTTTAAAGGCGGTTAGGATCCAGAACTATGAGTTTGTCATTTGCTTGATTTCTTTGTAGACTTATCAAACATCTATTACCTTTGATATTATATTATTTTAAAGTATTTTTTAAATTTACATTAGTGATGGATGCTGTGTGTACTCTACTGAAGAGTGTAGGTGCAGCTCAGAAAATCTGTGAAGCACATGAATTCTTCAGGAAGATAGCCTAGGTTTAATTTCTGGTTCTATTGTTAATATCACATTACTTAAGGTTTCTGTCTCTCAATATCTCTATTTCAAAAATGTGGGGAAATAATGAATCACCTCGTAATGTTAAGAGAAGTGAATAAGTTATAATATTTAGCAGGTATAGAAGAATGGCCAGAGAAGGCCATGGCACCCCACTCCAGTACTCTTGCCTGGAAAATCCCATGGACAGAGGAGCCTGGTAGGCTGCAGTCCATGGGGCGCTAAGAGTCAGACACGACTGAGTGACTTCACTTTCATCTTTCACTTTCATGCACTGAAGAAGAAAATGGCAACCCACTCCAGTGTTCTTGCCTGGAGAATCCCAGGGACGGGGGAGCCTGGTGGGCTGCTATCTACGGGGTTGCACAGAGTTGGACACGACTGGAGCGACTTAGCAGCAGTAGCAGCAGAAGAAGTAGGCTGCAGTCCATGGGGCGCTAAGAGTCAGACACGACTGAGTGACTTCACTTTCATCTTTCACTTTCATGCACTGAAGAAGAAAATGGCAACCCACTCCAGTGTTCTTGCCTGGAGAATCCCGGGGACGGGGGAGCCTGGTGGGCTGCTATCTACGGGGTTGCACAGAGTTGGACACGACTGGAGCGACTTAGCAGCAGTAGCAGCAGAAGAAGAATGGCAGTTTTGCAGTAGTTTAACTGTATTCCCTATACTGTACAGCACATCCCTGTGACTTATTGATGGTGTATCTGGGAGTTTGTACCTTCTAATAGCCTTCTTCTATTTCACCCACGTCTCGCTCGCCTTACTTCTAGCACTCTTTAGTTTGTTCTCTGTATCTCTGAGTCTGTTTTTGTTTTGTTGGATATGGCAAGATATTATTCGTTTACATGGCTGAGTATTATTCTGTTTTTTATATTCATCACATCTTCTTTATCCTTTTGTCTGTTGATGAGCATTTACGTTGCCTTCTTGAGTGTTGTCAATAATGCTTCATGAACATGGTGGTACATACATCATTTCAAATTTGTGTATTTTTTCCGGTAAATACCCTGGAGTGGAATTACTGGATTGTATGGTACTCCTATGTTTAATTTTTTGAAGACCCACCATAATATTTTCCATAGTGACTATACCAATTTACATTCCCATAACAGTACACAAGGGTCCCCTTTCCACCACACCTTCACCAACACTTATTATGGGACGGGGGAGCCTGGTGGGCTGCTATCTACGGGGTTGCACAGAGTTGGACACGACTGGAGCGACTTAGCAGCAGTAGCAGCAGAAGAAGAATGGCAGTTTTGCAGTAGTTTAACTGTATTCCCTATACTGTACAGCACATCCCTGTGACTTATTGATGGTGTATCTGGGAGTTTGTACCTTCTAATAGCCTTCTTCTATTTCACCCACGTCTCGCTCGCCTTACTTCTAGCACTCTTTAGTTTGTTCTCTGTATCTCTGAGTCTGTTTTTGTTTTGTTGGATATGGCAAGATATTATTCGTTTACATGGCTGAGTATTATTCTATTTTTTATATTCATCACATCTTCTTTATCCTTTTGTCTGTTGATGAGCATTTACGTTGCTTTCTTGGGTGTTGTCAATAATGCTTCATGAACATGGTGGTACATACATCATTTCAAATTTGTATATTTTTTCCGGTAAATACCCTGGAGTGGAATTACTGGATTGTATGGTACTCCTATGTTGAATTTTTTGAAGACCCACCATAATATTTTCCATAGTGACTGTACCAATTTACATTCCCATAACAGTACACAAGGGTCCCCTTTCCACCACACCTTCACCAACACTTATTATTGTCCTTTTGTTCTTTTTTTTTTTTTTAATAATATCCACTGTGATAGGTGTGAGGTGATCACTAATTTTAGTTTTGGTTTGTATTTCCCTAATGATTAGTAATGTTGAGCATCCTTTGATGAATCTTTTGGCTATCTTCATGTCTTCTCTGGAAAAATGTCTATTTAGATATTCTACTATTTTTGTAATTGGGTTATTTGAGTTTTGTTTTTTTTTAATATTGTGTTGTGTGAGTTCTTTGTATATTTGGGATATACAAATATATCCCAAATATACAAAGAAATATATTTGGGTTAACCCATAGCAGACTTATCATTTGCAAATATTTTATCCAAATTAGTAGTTTCTCTTCTAGTTTTATTGAATATTTCCTTTGCTATGCAAAAGCTTTTAAATTTGATTGGGTCCCATTTGTTCATTTTTGTTGCCCTTGCCCGAGGAGACATATCCAAATAAATATTGCTAAGACCAATGTCAAAGAGCATGCTGTGTGCTTTCTTCTAAGAGTTCTATGATATCAGTACTTTCATTTATGTATTTTAATTCATTTTGAGTTTATTTTTATATATGGAATAAGAAAGTAGTCCAGTTTCATTTTTTTTGCCTGTAACTGTTCACTTTTCCAACACCATCTAACAAATTGTTGGCCTCATTGTATATTCTTGCCTCCTTTTCATAGATTAATTGACTATATCTATGTGAATTTATTTCTGACCTCTCTGCTTCGTGTTATGTGTCTGTTTTTGTGCCAGTATCATATTATTTTGCCTATGATAACTTTACCATGCTTAGATAAATGAGCTACATATGTCCAGCTTTGTTCTTCTTTCTTAAGATTGCTTTCACTATTTAGGGTCTTTTGTGGTTTGTTCCAGTTCTGTGGAAAGTTTACGGAATATCTTGGTAGAGATTACACTGGTACTAGAGATTGCTTTCGAGGAAGGCAGTGGCACCCCACCCCAGTACTCTTGCCTGGAAAACCCAATGGACGGAGTAGCCTGGTGGGCTGCAGTCCATGGGGTCGCTAACAGTCGGACAGACTGAGCAACTTCACTTTCACTTTTCTCTTTCATGCATTGGAGAAGGAAATGGCAACCCACTCCAGTATTCTTGTCTGGAGAATCCCAGGGATGGGAGAGCCTTGTGGGATGCCGTCTTTGGGGTCACACAGAGTCGGACACGACTGAAGTGNCGGGGAAGGCAATGGCACCCCACCCCAGTACTCTTGCCTGGAAAATCCAATGGACAGAGTAGCCTGGTGGGCTGCAGTCCATGGGGTCGCTAACAGTCGGACAGACTGAGCAACTTCACTTTCACTTTTCTCTTTCATGCATTGGAGAAGGAAATGGCAACCCACTCCAGTATTCTTGTCTGGAGAATCCCAGGGATGGGAGAGCCTTGTGGGATGCCGTCTTTGGGGTCACACAGAGTCGGACATGACTGAAGTGACTTAGCAGCAGCAGCAGCAGCAGAGATTGCTTTAGGAAGTAAGGACATCTTAAGAATATTATTTCTTCCAATCCATGAGCATGAGTTATCTTTTTTATCTATGTCTCCTTCAGTTTTTTCATCAATATCTTAATAGAGCTTATATCCCCTTGATTAAATTTATTTCTAGGAATTTTATTCTTTCTGTTGTATTTTTAAATATAATTATTTTCATAATTTCTCTTTCAGATAGTTTGTTATTAGTATATATATTATGATGAGGTGACAGTTTTCTCTTAATGCATTGAGAATACTCTGGTATCTTCTAGTTTGCATTTGTGCTATAATTTGTGAGCTTTAATTACAATCTCTTTGAAAGGGATTACTTTTTCCTCTAGGAGTTATCATAATTGTCTCTATTTTTTGTTTTCTGAATTTACATCATTATATGAATTTATTTGCATTGACTGTTATTCAATTCACTTGGTATTTATTTAACTTTGGGACATTTGGATTGGTATCTTTTATTATTTCTGAGGTAATTAAATTGCTACCTTTCAAATGTTACTTATATCTATGCTTAATTTCCAGGACTTTTGGAACTCCAGGTTATTCACTTTAAAAATATTTCCCATTTTTAATTCTATGGCTTTACTGTGTAAACATTGCATATAATTTATTTAACTGTATTTTGTTTATTAAATATTTACTTGAGTCGGGACTGCTATTAAATAAAATCACTTGCTGTTCATTTCAGTTCAGTTCAGTCACTCAGTCATGTCCGACTCTTTGCAACCCCATGAATCGCAGCACGCCAGGCTATCCAGTGGATGTTGGCAATTTGATCTCTGGTTCCTCTGCCTGTTCTAAAACCAGCTTGAACATCAGGATGTTAATGGTTCATCTATTGCTGAAGCCTGGCTTGGAGAATTTTGAGCATTACTTTACTAGTGTTACTTAATATCTGAATGTCTTATTTATCCTTTGATTTCCTGCATGTTTTTCTTTTGCTATTCATTTCTTTTTCTCGTTTTAAATTTTCAAAATGTCGAACACGTATTTTGTACTATGTTTGATATTGCTGCATCTCTCATGTCTCCAATTCACTTGTTTATTCTGGCTCATACTCATAGTTGTTTATTTCCTTGTACGGTGTGTGTTTATGTATGTGTGTGATATTTTATCTGTGATATTATATATCTTACCATGTTAAATGTAGGCATTTTCTGAATCCTGCATTGGGTCACCTTTGCTCCAGAGGGAATTTGCATGAATTTCAGGTGCCTAATGGAACTCTCAGCCAGGTGGATTTTAAAACATATTCTCTATTTGTGAGAATAGAGAACGATTTTTTGGACGACCCAGTTTATTATGGGCACAAAAATGTATAAAAGGTGCCTTTGGATGAATATATATGACAGGAAAGTGAAGGAAGATAGGAATAAATGGAGTTCAGGATGGAGGTTTCAAGGAAGCTTTGAAATTTTCACATTGTGTACAATGCATAATATGAAGCAAATAGAACTATTTGTTAGGAAACCATGATAGAACAAGGTCTTCCAGTAAAATAGAGCTAGACAGGACTGTGAGAGAATGAGAGGGAGATGCCAGATCTTGACTTTGCAGTGGGTTTGAATGACTGCCTTTATATCTTCTTCTTAAAACTTCACTAGGACAGCATGTCAAATCTAATTGAAAGTATAACTTTAAATGGCACAACCTGCTATTTGCCAAAGGTCTTTGATTCTGGTCTACTTTCCTGATATTCAAAAGGCATTGTTGAATATATACTATGTTTTGCTGCAGTATGATTTTTATTTTCTATTTTTAAGCACAACCCACATACTACACAATTCTTCTACCTTTCAATCTTCAATACCTTTCACTTTCCATGGTCCACAAGTTCTATTTCAGGGCTTACTTGAAACACAACTAGCAGCATGCCTGAAACGAATTGGAGATGAATAGTTCTAAAATTTAAGAACACCAAATATGTGCTTTATGTTTTCTTTTATACATGAGTTAAGATATAAGATATAAAGCAATCTAGTTTTACATATTTTAGGGTACATGGCTAATAAACTATACTTATAAGAAAAGCATTGAGCACAATATATGGTAGTATCTCCTTAGGTGATTATAAGTTTATTAAGATGACACAACTGAAACATATAGATAAAATATTACACAAGGACTTCTGGTTAATGTTATTAAAATCAAAATAAACTTTTACTACTTAACAGAATTCAGGAACATACAATCTTTTCTGAAACAATGCCTAAATAGTACTCTTAGTATGAGTTTGGTTGTTTTAAGAGTACTTGAAACACTCAAATTAATTTAACACTTAGAATTTTTGGCTTTTTGATAAATTTTTCAGGAACAAATATACAGGCATTTCTCTAAAATGCTTAAATCTTTAATATTAAGTGTTAGATTACCTAGGGCTAGTTTATTTTGATGTATTTGTTTACATTTATTTTATTAAAATTTATATTTGTTTAAATAGGGTTGTGATTTTTGTATTCCAGTTATCTGTGTTATATAGTATGGTGTATTATTTTTACAATTACAAAATATAACTATGTTAAAAAAAAGGATGTTTATTATTTAAAAATAAAGTTTTTTTCAGATTATCAACAGGCTTCACAGAATTCACAAACATATTGGGTGAAATTTTGACCAACTCATATCTTTTATTTTTATTTTATTATTCCTACTCCCTTGGTGGATAGTAGCCCAGTCTTAAAAGTTTTCTACAAATGAACAGGTTCAACAAACTTTAATGATTTATATGAAATTTATACTTTTATCTATGTCCTATAACACAGTAATCATTAACATTAAGGTAACACTTAATAAACTATATATTGTGTAGTCCTACCAACACTGTAAGTAGGTCCAGAATTAAGATTCCAAATATGTGCATGAATAAATTAACTGGACATATTTGAAGAAAAATGAGAAGTGTGCTCTAAATTCCAAAATATTTGTTTTCTAATGTGTCATTTTGTAATTTTACATATGAACTTTTTGATAATTGTTTTATAACTACTGATACTTCCTTCATGATATAATGCCTTGGAATTCTTAAATCAAGCACTTTAATTTTTGAGGCCCCTGTATATTAGTCAAATAATTGGCTTGAATAGAACTAAAAATTGATGTTGAAATTATGACAGAGTTCTTATCCTCTTCCCAGTGAAGGACATTGAATGTCAGGATTGAGTTTGGATTTTTGACTAGAGTGAAAGATGGACTAGCTAAATACTCAAATCAATATACCTTATTATAGAAATTAAATGATACATGTAAAACTGTAATCAAAATGTCAACTCACAAATACTTGCAATCTATATTTTAATAATTACAATGTTTTAATCAGTTTTTCATGTAATATAAATATAATCTTTGTCAGTGAAATGCTTGAAATATTTATTTTGAGAATCTTGGTGAAATGAATGAAGGAAACATTTGGTCTTTCATACTTATATCATGGTTGTATATAGATAGCAAAAAGGAATGCTTATTATGCCTAATAAGAGCAGGTGTCTTTTTCTTTTACTAGCAGCTTTCTAATGTGAGTAAAATAAATTTGGAAACCTGAGCAGAAATGCTATAACCAGTTGGAGAATTCTCTTTGTGTAGAGCCCATCCTGGGGAAAGACTATTAAGAACTAAGGGAAGATCAGTTTTGTTGTGAGATAAGTTTAGTTTGAAAAGAGAACTGTCCTTCTGTGTTGGAATATTGAGCAGGCAGGAGAAAATAAATTATTAAAATCTCTTATGAAAAGATTTCCCTCAGAGGAATCATTAATCATATCTCTTTCTTTCCCATTTATGTTGCAAATACCTGGAGATATGCCCAGCCTTTCTACTAGTTTGCAGTTCTAAAAGAAACATCCCCACCCAGATATCAGTGGGTTGACAAAGTGGGGTTGACCTCCCATTGACTCTAAATGTGGACTGGGGTGGGGCCAGGTGAGTCCCTTTAGGGGCTCATGCTGAAGACTGCTGTGCAACTACTATTTGAGCTAAAATTGTGTCAGTTTTTTTTGTCTTGGGCTACATCTAGTCAACGCTTAAAATGTATGAAAAATCAGTATATTAATTTAACTATTTTTCATGGAAGCAAGTAAACAGTTTTACTCAATATTACCTAGATTGACTTTATTGCCCAAAAAAGGTAGATGCTTTGCTCTGTGGCTCACATCAAAAGTGACAGATTGATCTTTCTTTGACTGTTAGTTAAAATATTCCTGTTTGCCTCTTCAGCCTTATTGATTAGGTGCTGCTACTAAATCGCTTCTGTTGTGTCTGACTTTGTACGACCACATAGACGGAAGCCCACCAGGCTCCCCTGTCCCTGGGATTCTCCAGGCAAGAACACTGGAATGGGTTGCCATTTCCTTCTCCATTAGTTAGGTGAGCTCTCTGCAATTAGGAACCCAAGCTCTTAGAAAGATAT
Organism: Oreotragus oreotragus; assembly: GCA_006410675.1. Classification (NCBI taxonomy): domain Eukaryota; kingdom Metazoa; phylum Chordata; class Mammalia; order Artiodactyla; family Bovidae; genus Oreotragus; species Oreotragus oreotragus. The sequence goes on from SJYX01008839.1 coordinate 63,841, forward strand.
CAAAAATGAATTCTGCCATCCAGGAAGAGGTAAACCTCTAAGCTGTATGGATAAGCCCTTGGTTTGAATCCTATCAGGATGACTTCCCCAGGAGATCTAGGGTACTTCCCTATACTCTGATTTCTTCTTCTATGAGTTGGAAATAATAACAGAACCACTTGTCACAGGGCAGTGAAATTCAATTTCAGTCAGGTTTCTCAACTCTAATCAAATTTTGAAATGAGAAACTAGCTCTCAAATAAAGTTAGCAAGAGAGGAAAATGAAGCTTACTTGCAAAAGCATGATGTTGAAGAAGATTTTATCCCATATGAAAAACTTATGGTAAAATCATATTAAAACCATTGAATTCATAATAATGACATTAGTATTCTCCTTCCTGTTGTAACCTCTGGACAAAGAGGACTTTTTTTTTTTTTAAGTGCTTTACATTCTTTCAGAATCTGAATTGCATTTTTTCCCCCAAATCAGGAATGTAGTTTATACTCAGACACTCAGTAGTGTTTGACTCTTTGCAACCCCATGGACTGTTGCCTGCTAGGTTCTTCTGTCCTTGGGATTATCCTGGCAGAATATTGGAGTGAGTTGCATTTCCTCCTCTAGGGGTGTTCCCATCCAGTGATTGAACCCATGTTTCTTATGTCTTCTGCATTGGCAGGCAGATAATTTACCACTGGTGCCATGTGGGAAGCCTNTGGGATTATCCTGGCAGAATATTGGAGTGAGTTGCATTTCCTCCTCTAGGGGTGTTCCCATCCAGTGATTGAACCCATGTTTCTTATGTCTTCTGCATTGGCAGGCAGATAATTTACCACTGGTGCCATGTGGGAAGCCCTGGAACATAGTTTGATTCCCCTAACAGTATACGCAACTAAACTTCTTGCTCTTTTGATGATCTGGGTTACTTGGTATTTCCCTTCAGAGATTCTCTCTCTATAGGATGTTACCATGTTTTCTGTTCTTATAGATCTCCCATTTTTCTCTCTTATAATCTTCATCATTCTAATTGTAATTACTTCTTAAAATTTCAACTTCTCTCTCTATTATAATTTACATAAAGGGAAAGACTCCTATTGTAATTTTCATTTCATGTCTAGTTTCCATGATGAAAAAGCTCTCGCATAATTGATGTTCAGATATGGAAGAAGGCAGAAGGAAGAATAATCTATTTTACTTTTACATTATTAACTTCTCTCAAATTTCACTGTTGCTTAAGAGGTTGCTCTTCTGCAACCAGCTTCACTCATAGTTATGTATTGTTCCCTCTGGTTGGAGGGAAGTTGAATGTAATAATTATCAACTAATTTCAGGATCTAATGCCATCCTTCTCTACTTGGCTTTCATTTTCTCCTCCCTAAGCAAAATTCAGAATCTCTCCTCTAGGCCAGAAACACTAGGTATGCTGTTAATATTTTCTGACATGTTTGACACTTCTAATATTGTATTTCCATAGCCCTTTTTTTCTCTTCCAAAATTATCAGCAGAAAATTCATGTATAATTTGTAAGAATTTTTAGTATTATTTCTCTTTAGATAAAATGCTGCCTTTAATATCAATACCACTTTTTTATACATAAGATTTGTTCATATATTTCAGTGTTCTACTAATCATTGTGAGCAGTATATTTTTAAATAAGATATAACAAATTAAGCACTATGTTTTTGTAGTTATACCAGGTTGAAAAAATCTGAGGAGTGCCGTTGGCTTTAAAACAGAGTAATAACCAGAAAATACCAGAAATTTGTTGAAAAACTTATGCTGAGCTATGAACAAAATTAAATGAACTTTAGATATTTTTTATTTGTTACAAGCTGTTCAGTTCAGTTGCTCCATCGTGTCTGACTCTTTGCGACCCCATGAATCGCAGCACGCCACGCCTCCCTGTCCATCACCAACTCCTGGAGTTCACCCAAACTCATGTCCATCGAGTTGGTGATACCATCCAGCCATCTCATCCTCTGTTGTCCCCTTTTTCTCCTGCCACCAATCCCTCCCAGCATCAGAGTCTTTTCCAGTGAGTCAACTCTTCACATGAGGTGGCCAAAGTACTGAAGTTTCAGCTTTAACATCCTTCCAAAGAACACCCAGTACTGACTCCTTTAGAATGGACTGGTTGGATCTCCTTGCAGTCCAAGGGACTCTCAAGAGTCTTCTCCAACACCACAGTTCAAAAGCATCAATTCTTCGGTGCTCAGCTTTCTTCACAGTCCAACTCTCACATCCATACATGACTACTGGAAAAACCATAGCCTTGACTAGATGGACCTTTGTTGGCAAAGTAATGTCTGTGCTTTAGAATATGCTGTCTAGGATGGTCATAACTTTCCTTCCAAGGAGTAAGCGTCTTTTAATTTCATGGCTGCAATCACCATCAGCAGTGATTTTGCTACTGCTGCTAAGTCGCTTCAGTTGTGTCCGACTCTGTGCGACCAAGTCTGACACTGTTTCCACTGTTTCCCCATCTATTTCCCATTAAGTGATGGGATCAGATGCCATGATTTTCGTTTTCTGAATGTTGAGCTTTAAGCCAACTTTTTCACTCTCCTCTTTCACTTTCATCAAGAGGCTTTTTAGCTCCTCTTCACTTTCTGCCATAAGGGTGGTGTCATCTGCATATCTGAGGTTATTGATGTTTTGCCCAGCAATCTTGATTCCAGCTTGTGCTTCTTCCAATTACAAGTTGTTACAAGTTGTACTTCATCTTAAATTATTCTTTGAGAATAGCTTGATTTTATATTTTTTTAGATAAGGAATTATTTGCTATATAAGGGATCAATTAATAAATTTACAGTGGTGTTTATGAATTGTCCTACAAATATCAAAGCAGATATATTGATAATCCTATTTTCTATGATAATCTTATCTATATTACTAAGTGATTAAAACAGCAGTGTTGACCTTTTAATAACTATTTGTCTGCTTAATATGTAGTTTTCATAAAAATGTCAATATAGATTTAAATTCTCTTGCTGAGGCAGGCAAGGCATTTTAATATGTAACTAAAACATAAGCTTATTCTTGGCATTCCAGCTCAACTGGTGGGTGATCTCTGAGTAGATCCCCATCTGGTACTCTCTGTGGGCCAATCATTTATAATATTTAATGTACTTAGATTATATAAGGAAATGTAATGTTTTCATTCCCAGACATACTTTATTTTTAATGGACAAATCAACAAACACTCAAACATCACTTAATACATCTACAAACAGTTTAATGTAGAAAATTGAGCTTTCATCAAACATATATAAAATGTTGGAAAATGGGATTCTGATGTTATATTTACTGTCTACTGTTCTTTCACAGTAATACTGCACATTTAGAGGCTTAGATCAGCACACAATTGTTGTCTTGGAATTTCTGTGGGTCATTCTTACCAATGTCCTCAAGTCTGAAGTCTAATTAAACTTCAATACAGGTATTGGTGGGAATAGAGTCTCATCTGAGGCTCAGCTTGGAAAGAATCAAATTCTAAGGTCACATAGTTGTTCAGTTGCTCAGTCATGTCCGACTCTTTGCGACCCTATGGACTGCAGCATACTAGGCTTCCCTGTCCTTCATTGTCTCCTGGAGTTTACTCAGACTCATGTCTATCGAGTCAATGGTGCCATCAAACTATCTCACCCTCTGGCACCCCTTTCTCCTTCTGCCCTCAATTTTTCCCAGCATAGTTGTTCGTCACATTCAATTTTTTGAGGGATCTTTGAGGTCGGTACTCAGTTTCTTGCAATAGACCAATTAACCAGAGTCTGCTCACAGACCCTTGCAAGGTCGGCCATCCCAACATGGCTTTTGTTTCATAAAGGCCTGCAAGAGAGAACAGATCTCCTTAGACAGATGGGTTACACTCTTATGTAATGTTACACAGAAACGGCATCCTTTGTTGTATTCTATTAATTAAAAGGAGGTCGAGGTCCAAGTTCTCTTCAGAGAGGGAATCAACCAATGGTGTGAAAACCAGGATGCAGAGCTCATGGGGACCAACTTGGTGTTTTTCCACTACAGAGATAAAAAGGAGCATTTTCATGGTGGTAAACATAGGAAGAAAGAACAGCCCTTTATAGTCTAGGTTCTAAAAGTTGTAGTGTGTTTCAAGATAAAATATTTATTATTAAAATTCAATTAGCTTATAATTTTTACACTTCACCGTCTGACCATAATTAAAAATTGGAATCTGTCTCTGCTACAAAACCTAATCTTCACAGTTTTTCAGTCTCTTCAATCACACATTCATTGACTGTCTACTGTCATCTTAGCTCAATTTCATTCAACTCCATTTTGTTATGAATTGTTTTTAACTTACTGCTTTGTTCTCTTTGACAACAAAATTCTGTTATTTGACTATAAATTTTATTCTGGTGTTTTTTTTTTTTTCCTTCTCAAATCCCTCTGAATCTGTTTTGTTAAGACTTCTAGCTCTTTGAATCCTCTTAAATGTGTTTTTCACCCCATTGCCAAACATGAGGTTTTAGTTGGGTTACAGACGCTCACTGTGGACCTCACTACTTTCCTTACCAAAATCAGACACTGTCACCTACTGACTGAGCAAGCTTCAGGGTATACAATTTGTGTAGTTACAAAGGACTTTGTTTAGTAAGAACTGTACACTTAATTTAAGGGTCTGTTGTCCTATTTCATAATTCTTAATAATCTTGTCTTTTTTTATAAGTGGTATCCAATGGCACAATGAAGCGTGTGTATTTGCAGAGGAAATGAACTTGGTATTAGTACATACACATGTAGAGTTAAAGTCAATGACCAAGGGTTATGCTCTCCTCTTCACAAAAATCAAGTTTCCATCTAATCCCTAAACTACTTTATAACAGCACCAAACAATGCACAGTTTACATATGATATCGTATTTTCATGCTTTCATAAATGTATGTACCCCATTCCATAGAAAAGTAAATCCTTTCTTATCCTGGTTGAAAGCTTAGTTTGCCTTCATTAAAAATCCTGTCCAACAGAAATGGTGGGTTGGGATAGATACTTTCTATTTGCCTCTTTAAAGCCACTTTCAACTTTTCTGTATCACATCTTTCTGTTCCAAAAGAATGACCTCCATGGATCAGTGAAGCTGTCTTCTCTGGCCTCTTATCTCTTCACTGAGTTTGACCAGAGAAAACCCTGACAATGTATCAGGAGTTGCTCTTCCTACAAGTACTTGTGTAAAAGTCACTGGTCTGATCCAAGTGGCCATAATTCTTCTCTTCTAGGGTTTAGCTTTCCTCTCTTCTCATTGTCTTTCACCTGTGACAGTCTTGCCCCAAGATCCTATCCTACCCAGTGTGATAGCTCAGTACCCACACCTTAATAAAATAGTTCCCTTTAAACATTCTTCAAGCAATTTATGAAAAGAAACAAACAGTAAAAGCATTGCCTCATTTACTTTTGTAAAGACCATGCCTGACATCCTCTGTCCCTACTGGTAAGAGTAATCACTTCCATCTTTGTTTCGATGGAGTTTTTCACATAGCATTGAGCAAATAATTGCGGTACCCCAAGTAATGATAGGTGTGGCTTTAACCTCCCAGTTAAAGATGGATCTCCTCCATTGATCCTGCTCCCAGTACCCATATAGGGTGCTTATGGCCCATGACATGGTCTTATGGGGTCGACTGTTGACTAAGAACAGTGAATGGCAGATTAACTGCTATGAATTCTCAAGACCATTCTCCTCTGCCCTTCTGTCCTCTCTATCTAAGTAATCTTTTCCTTTCTTCTAGTTTTTGTACTTTTCACCCTCCAAGTAAAACCATCACTTCTCTTTCTAATTGCTCTCATCTTCTCTTTCCCCTTCCGTAGGTTCTAGAAGGTAAAATGCTGCTGTATAAGAATGACCCCATCTTTCAGTTACATTGAAGGGGTCTTTGAATTTTTGTTTCTGCCTTAGTGTTCACTGTGAGAATAAAAATATCCCTTGGAACATAAAAGTTTAAAAAAAGAAGATGGGAGAAATATACAATATACACATTGATAACTGCCAGTGCAACCTTGACACATTAATATATTTTATCTTTACCTTCATGGAAGTTGCTCAGTTGTGTCCAACTCTTTGCAATTCCATGGAATAGTCCAAGGAATTCTTCAGGCCAGAATACTGGAGTGGGTAGCTGTTCCCTTCTCCAGGGGATCTTCCCAACCCAGGGATCAGACCCAGGTCTCCTGCAATGTGGGAGGATTCTTTACCAGCTGAGCCACCAGGGAAGCCCATCTTTACCTTAGCTGTGAAATTGTCTGATACCCAGGGCTGTGTCTTATTTATCTGCGAATACTCAGAAATTAGCATAGTGCAGTTTGTTGACCCTTGGGTGTACTTAATACATCTTTGCTGAGTAAAAGATACTACAAATATTTTTAGAGGTATTTCACATCACAAAATCCAGAGCTTGTCCTAAAAGCTGTTATTTCCCTTTGGGTTTCAACATTTTATTTATCTATTGCTGTCACTGAATACATGAAAGCTCTTGACTGGGGAAGTACAAAATTCACTTGATCCATCCTGGCTATGTTCAAGTAAAGATAATGGAGTATAATGTGTGTGTGTGTGTGTGTGTGTGTGTGTGTGTGTATATATATATATAAATTCATTTTTCAAAGTAAATGAGTTTTATAATGTCAGGACAACATATCATAGTTATGAAGATTATGATAAGAGAATTATTCTTCATGTTCTTGAATTACCATATTTACTTTGATAAACCTTTCAGAGAATGTTTTAGCATCTTACTGTTTTAACTAGTAGATATTGAATTGGTACTTTTACAGAAATATTTTCTGTCACTGCTCTGTTAAATGACACTAAGTAATTAAAGTCTCTGAAACCATATTTCTTGGCTGTTAAAAACCATGTTATATTTCTCAAATGTCAGAACCATTCCTCCTCAAAGGACAAGATTTACCTTCTGGAGTCTGTAAGAAAGTTCTTCCTTGTAACATTTTCTTTTGATCAAACTAGAGCCATAGATTCTAAATTTTGGTCTGCTGAATGAACTTTTCAGTTTCTTTTTAATATTAGTTATTTTTATCTATGCCTAGTTTGCCTATATCCAACTCTGCTTAATGTTTTATTTAGGATGAGCACAAAATTCATGAATATGCATATTTCTAAAATATATATACACATTCATTTAAAATTATTTTATTCAAGTGATGTGTATCTTTTATATATATATATCTTTCTAAAATATGTTTTTTATAAAATTCCCTTATTTTACATTTTTACATTGGATTGCATGGTTAGACTTAACAGAATAAGCACAGAATTATTGCATATTCAGAAGTCAAGATATATTTGTGTCTGGGCTCATATAACTGACTCCTGTCATAGAAAAAGTTAAACTTGTAACAATTCCCTAAATATATTTGAAAGTCTATATTTCAAATAAAAATTACTTCAATCTCAAAAATCAAATGATGTAACTGTAGAGTCCTCAGAATTTTTTTTAAGTTTCTTTGCCATCAGATAGATTTGAAAAATGTGTCCTACAATAAAGATCCTTTATGACTTATTTCACAACTTCAACTACTTCAAAAGTATCTGTAAAACTAATATATTATGTATTTACCTCAGTCAGAAGTTAAATATTTTGTGAATATTTAGTTTATGATTTTTAAATTGTAAGGTACTTTCTTTACTACTAGTTCCATTACATGTAATAATAAAATACATGTATATTAACACAAGCTTCTTGCTTTAAAGGTAAGTTCATTAAAACCTCATTTAAATCTGTTTTTAATGTTCAACAAACTGAGCTGTTTAAAACCTCTAAAAAAAGACTATGAGGATATCATTCACTTTTCTTATTCAAGTGTGATTTGAATCCATTATAAGATGTAATAAGGTGGTTTGTATAGCAGACAGTTTAATCTCTAAAGTATCATTTACCTCTGCTTTAAATGACTTCATTGTGTTTACCAGACTATTCAGTATTGAACAGGGAAACAAACACGTGGAGTAGTTAGAATGAATGTAATTAATTCTTGTAACACTCAAGTGAATTCTTCAGGTGGATAATGTGGATACTCCAAACAATTATATGCAGTCTTTTCTCTAATACTCAGTTATTTGAAATTGTGTTGTGTAGCCACACTGAAATAGGATTGTTTTCATTTCTTATGGTTTAAATACTTTTATCCAGAAAGAAAGTTTCTTATATTAGAGGTATATTTAACTGTGTGTGAGGTATGGGTTAATAGTCTAAAACTACATAAACATTAATATGTGCAGGTATGCACACAGAGGAATGTCTGAAATCTCAGAGAATAAAGAATATAAATGCCACTGCATCATCCAAATTTAACCACTCTTAAATTCTGATATAATGCCTCTCTCTTACTTGTCATATGTATAAGTCACTCAAGGCTTACCTCAATGTTTTACGTGCCTTATATGAATTTTGGAATCAATATAATTTCCAAAAAAGCTATTGCAGTATATAGTATATATTTAATGATCATGTTAACTAATCATATTAAAAAACATGTTACAGATAGAAAATCAATATCTTTTAAACTTTGTCATGTCATTTTTCACTTGCATTCTATCTTCTCTCCTTTGGTTGTTATTATTCTGATTTTTAAATGATCTCCTTTGGTGTTTATTTCATTCTTAAATTATATTTCAAACTTTGAATACATTTTCGTGTAATTGGAAACATTCTGCAAATAATCTGATTGGGAGGTCAACCACACTGACACATAAAGCTATAGCACATTCAATTTCGTGCTGTGTAGTGGATTATTATACAAATGTTACCTCATTTATCTGATGTTCTGTCAATTTGTATTTGAAATATTTGCTTCTGTTAACATAATGCTATAAAACAGTGTACAAATGAAAAGATTTTCTAGGAGTGGAAATTGTTACATCAAGGATTTTCACATTTTAGAATGTGTCAGGTAATAGTGTTATATTCCCCGGTTATTAATAACATTTTACATCCTCACCAGCAGTGTATGCCTTTCTTACTGTTTCATATTCTTGCCCATTTTTTATAGTTTTAACTGCTTCTAGGTGTGCTTTTGATGTGTTTTATATACATGTGTGTGTGTGTATATATATATATAAAGAAACTAGAAAGAAACCACACTTACTTTGCCACAAGTTAAATTTCAATGGCTCATACATTAGTGTATTTTCAATTTCACAAGAATTTAGTATTTAATCTTATATCTGTGACAGTTGTTTCCATGTGTCAACTTGGTTATGTCCTAATACATAATTTATTTAATCAGTCATTAACCTAGTTGTTTCTGTGTGGGTATTTTGTGAATGCAGGTAACATCTATAATCAGTTGATTTTAAGTTAAGGAGAGTACCTTGGTCCTCATCTAATCATCTGAAGGTATTAACAGCAAAGAGAAGTTTCACAGAGAAGAAATTCTATCTCATGACTCACATCAAATCTAGTTTAAGGCTCCAGTTTTCCAAACTGAGCTACAAATCGGGTTTCTCCCTTCCTTTCTCTCTTTTTTGTTCCCTTTCTCTCTGTCTCTCTCTCTCTCTCTCACACACACACATTTAATTTTCTTCTATCTAACAACAAAAAATAGGTTTGGGGGACAAACTTTGGAGCATTATTAATATATGCATGAGTGAAGTTGCTCAGTCTTGTCCAACTCTTTGCGACCCCATGGACTGTAGCCTTCCAGGCTCCTCTGTCCATGGGATTTTCCAGGCAACAGTACTCGAGTGGATTAACATTTCCTTCTCCAGCAGATCTTCCTGACCTAGGGATCGAACCCAGGTCTCCTGCATTGTAGACAGACGCTTTTACTGTCTGAGCCACCCAGGAATATATGCATAGAGAAATATATTGCACAGGGGAAAATTGTATCCAAATTCGAATGTGAAATTTATAATATTTTTCAGTCTTTGGTCAGAGTTGTTTTGTTTCCTATTTAATGACATGTGAATATCAGGAATAAAAATCTTTCTGAAGTAGGATGGATTTAAATAAAGTTGTTTAAACCTCAAAACAGATACTTGAATAAGTTTATTCATTGTGTTGAAAATGTGAGCATTTGTCTCATTTTTGTTTAAATAAAATTTTAAGCAGCAGCCAATTTTTATTTAAAAACATAAGGACTAATAATAACTTGAATAACTCTCAAAAAGTCATAGGACTTACATCTTCTCAGTAGCACATCATCAAATAGTCTGCTGTTGTGTAGCTGTCCCACAGAAATTTTATAGACTTCTAGCCCACATTTGATTTGGATGTAAAGAACAGTGACCACACACACACGTCACAAAGGGGTTGGAGGTGTGTCTCTCACATTAAAAGAATTTCTAGGGAAAGCAGGAAGGTTTCCGAAGCACATCCATTCTGGCTTCAGAGAGCAGAGAAATGAGGAAGGCAGGGTTATTTTATGGTGGGTGAAGAGTGTGACCAGAGTGTGGTTTACCTTGTGTGGTTTCAAATTCCTGCTGATGCTAGTAAAGGGAGCATTTGGGCTTTCTTATCAGTTTTTCAGATGTGAAGAAGTAGGAGAAGAAGAAGGGGAGATCCTAAAAAGCTCTGAACAATCAAACATTAAAAAAAAAAATCACAGTTAAAGATATTGTACTTGTGGTAAATGTACCCAGTATAACGTAAAATGTTAATAGGATAAATTGAATGTGGGGCATATGGGAACTCTGTGCTATCTTTATTAGAAATCTGTAAATCTAAAAGTGTTCTAAAATTAAAAGTTTATTGTAAAATATGGGTAATAAATTATTTGAATGAAAAAAATGTTAAAAAGAAGAGTCATAATCTTTGTTACACATATGTTATAGGAAGTAAGTTTAGGGTGAATCCACTGAAATGTATTTCAGAAGGATTTTCACAATCAATAATTGTAGTCTTAGCTACTCTGGAGTGATCACAGTAGTAAAAAAGAGAAGAAAATCCTTGCTTATCAAGTTTTTAGAAATTTTACTGAACTTGTGATGCAATAATTAGTAAGCCATTCACATTTTCAATCATGATTTAAAAGGAGCAAAAATTTACAAATTGATTCTTTAGATAAAATCATAACTTCTGTTACTGGAAACATGGTAGATAAAATAACTTGAAATGATGCCTGATAGAAATGTCTATAAATGCAATCATTTAACACAAAAAAATATTTTGATTGCAGAGGAACTTTAGAGAAGAAAAACTTCCCCATTGGTAAAAAGCCATTTAGAGTGATAAGTGGAAAAGTTGATGATAGACTTCTCTATAGTAGGGAATTGGGGAAAATTGCTGATCTTTGAAGCCTAGAAGCTTGAGATTTAATGTCCACTATAAGGCCAGGACTGTAGACTTTTGATAAGTTTCCATTTCAAGTCATTCATAAATTTGTAGCCATGAAGCATTTGGCAAATTAAATGAAAACATAGACTAAATATAAAATTTTTTAAAGTACCTTAAAATAAAATTTCATAATGTAAAAATCTGCTCTTCATTGACTCTGCTTCAAAGGAAAAAAAAGTTGAAGTGTTCAGACCATCTCATGTGTTTGAGATGATGATTTACACTATTTACCCGGTCTGCTAACCAACTTGTCATTGATCAGTCACTCAGTCATGTCTGACTCTTTGAAACCTCATGGACTACAGCACATCAGGCCTCCCTTGTCCATCACCAACTCCCAGAGTTTACTCAAACTCATGTCAGTTGAGTCAGTGATGCCATACAACCATCTCATCCTCTGTCATCTCCTTCTCCTCCTGCCTTCAATCTTTCCCAGCAGCAGGGTCTTTTCTAACAAGTTGGTACTTCACATCAGGAAGCCAAGTATTGGAGATACAGTTTCAGCATCAGTCCTACAAATGAATATTCAGTATTGATTTCCTTTAGATTAACTGGATTGATCTCTTTGCGGTCCAATGGACTCTCAAGAGTCTTCTCCACCTCACAGTTCAAAATCATCATTTGTTCTGAGTTCAGCCTTCTTTCTGATCCAACTCTCACATCCATACATGACTACTGAAAACCCATAGCTTTGACTATACAGACTTTTGCTGGCAATGTAATGACTCTGCTTTTTAATACATTGTCCATGTTTGTCAAAGCTTTTTTCCCAAGGAGCAGGCATCTTTTAATTTCATGGCTGTAGTCACCATATGCAGTGATTTTGGAGTCCAAGAAAATAAGCTCTGTCACTGTTTCCATATATTCCATGAAGTGATGGGACTAGATGCCATGATCTTAGTTTTTTTGTATGTTTAGTTTTAAGCCAGCTTTTTCGTTCTGCTCTTTTACTTCATCAAGAGGCTCATTAGTTACTCTTTACTTTCTGCCATAAGGGTGGTTTCATCTGTGTATCTAAGGTTATTGATATTTCTCCTGGCAATCTTGATTCCAGCTTGTGACTCATCCAGCCCAGAATTTCACATGATGTACCCTGCATATACGTTAACTAAGCAGGATGACAATATACAGCCTCAACGTACTCCTTTCCCAATTTGTAACCAGTCTGTTGTTCCATGACTGGTTCTAACTGTTGGTTCTTGACCTGCACACAGCTTTCACAGGAGACAGGTGAGATGGTCTGGCATTCCCATCTCTTGAAGAATTTTCCACAGTTTGTTGTGATCCACACAGTCAAAGGCTTCAGTATAGTCACCAAAACAGAAGTAGATGTTTTGGAATTCTCTTGCTTTTTCCATAATCCAACAGATGTTGGCAATTTGATCTCTGGTTCCTCACCTTTAACCACCCAGATGAAAATTAACACAAAATTTATCTGAAATTGATTATATTCCTGAAATGCCTGAGATAAGCAAGTGAAAAGGCACTTTGAAAATAGAAGACTCAACTTTCTATCTAGGGATGGCCCTGCAAAATAAATCTGTCTTAATTTTTTTTTTTTTTGGACTCTCAAGAGTCTTCTCCACCTCACAGTTCAAAATCATCATTTGTTCTGAGTTCAGCCTTCTTTCTGATCCAACTCTCACATCCATACATGACTACTGAAAACCCATAGCTTTGACTATACAGACTTTTGCTGGCAATGTAATGACTCTGCTTTTTAATACATTGTCCATGTTTGTCAAAGCTTTTTTCCCAAGGAGCAGGCATCTTTTAATTTCATGGCTGTAGTCACCATATGCAGTGATTTTGGAGTCCAAGAAAATAAGCTCTGTCACTGTTTCCATATATTCCATGAAGTGATGGGACTAGATGCCATGATCTTAGTTTTTTTGTATGTTTAGTTTTAAGCCAGCTTTTTCGTTCTGCTCTTTTACTTCATCAAGAGGCTCATTAGTTACTCTTTACTTTCTGCCATAAGGGTGGTTTCATCTGTGTATCTAAGGTTATTGATATTTCTCCTGGCAATCTTGATTCCAGCTTGTGACTCATCCAGCCCAGAATTTCACATGATGTACCCTGCATATACGTTAACTAAGCAGGATGACAATATACAGCCTCAACGTACTCCTTTCCCAATTTGTAACCAGTCTGTTGTTCCATGACTGGTTCTAACTGTTGGTTCTTGACCTGCACACAGCTTTCACAGGAGACAGGTGAGATGGTCTGGCATTCCCATCTCTTGAAGAATTTTCCACAGTTTGTTGTGATCCACACAGTCAAAGGCTTCAGTATAGTCACCAAAACAGAAGTAGATGTTTTGGAATTCTCTTGCTTTTTCCATAATCCAACAGATGTTGGCAATTTGATCTCTGGTTCCTCACCTTTAACCACCCAGATGAAAATTAACACAAAATTTATCTGAAATTGATTATATTCCTGAAATGCCTGAGATAAGCAAGTGAAAAGGCACTTTGAAAATAGAAGACTCAACTTTCTATCTAGGGATGGCCCTGCAAAATAAATCTGTCTTAATTTTTTTTTTTTTCACAATTCAAGTGAACAAACAGCAGAGGATAGGGGAAACTATATTTTGGTGACAAAGTGTCTATGATCCAATACAGAAATAATCTATAAGTTACAATAATAAAGCAATTTGAAAAAATTACAATTTTTTTGGAATTAATATTTAATATTCAGTTTGACTAGCACAATTAGATATAGGTAAAGAGAGTATGAGTGAATTAGAAGATTATAGAAAATTATATACCACACTGTCTAGGAAGATTAAGGTGTGGAAAATATTATGAATGTTAAGGATAGAATTAGATAGTATACATATGTTTAATAGAGATTTAGGAATGAAAATTTCAAGAAAATGAAAGGTGGTATATATAAATTAAATGAGTAAGAAGCAATGAAGGTAAAAGTCAATGATGTCAGTTTCAGAATCTGAGATGTATTTGTAAAAATTATCACAATCACAAATAAATATTAAAAATAGATAGTGAAACAAATTTTTTAAAGAAAATCAAGTTCTAGGAGAAATTATAGTTGATGTTCAGTGAAACACCCATAAAAGAGTATGCTTCAGAGTTTTAAAAAAACTAATTCTGAAAAGAGGACAAAGGATTCAAAATACTTTGATGAGCAAAGTTGATAAACACACAAGTGAATCTAAACAGTTAGGCAAATTAAGACAACAATTAAAAAAGTTAATGTTTCTAAATCAAAGAAAATTGATAAGCAGCCTAAAATGGGCATGCGTATGGTTTTAAAGTTAGTTACCTGAATAGCTTATAAACAATCTCTTAAAGACCTCTCAAAGCTGTCTGCTGCTCAGTTGGGAAGGCTGCATTGTTTTGATTTAGTGTTTATTTTTAAAATTAATTTTTTATTGGAGTATATTTGATTTACAGTGTCATGTTAGCGTCTGTGGCACACCAAAGAGAATCAGCTGTGCATTGCTAAATACTACTTTTGGCCCAAGGAGCTCCCCGTGGGACCAGTACAGCATGATGTGCTAAAGTACTGCAACTAAAAGTTTATGGAGAACAAAAACAGGAGAAATCTGAACTTGACTAGTTCTAAACAGTAATAAATAAATTCTTTTAATCAAGAAATTTCAAGTTAATTAAGGACTGGTTTGTTATTATTGATGCTGTGACTTGTTTTCCCATATCAGTTGATGTTCAGACACACAGTTGCATCTGACCCTTTGGGACCCCATGGACTGCAGCACACCAGGCTTCCCTGTCCTTCACTATCTCCCAGAGTTTGCTCAAACTCATGTCCATTGATTCGGTGATGCCATCCAACCATCTCATCCACTGTCATCCCCTTCTCCTCCTGACTTCAATCTTTCCCAGCATCAGGGTATTTTCTGATGAGTCGGCTGTTCGCATCAGATGGTCAAAGTATTAGAGCCTCAGGTTCAGCATCAGTTCTTCCAATGAATATTCAGGGTTGATTTCCTGTAGGATCGACTGGTTTAATCTCCATGCTGTCCAAAGTACTCTTCAAGAGTCTTCTCTAGCACCACCGTTCAAAAGCATCACTTCTTCATTGCTCAACCTTCTTTGTGGTTCACCTCTCACATCTATACATGACTACTGGAAAAACCATAGCTTTGACTAAATGGACCTTTTTTTTTTTCATAAAGTAATATCTCTGATTTTAGCATGCCATCTAGGTTTGTCATAGCTTCTTTCCTAAGAATTAAGTGTATTTTAATTTCATGGCTGCAGTCACCATCTGCATTGATTTTGGAGCCCAAGAAAATAAAGTCTGCCACTGTTTCCATTGTTTCCCCATCTATTTGCCATGAAGTGATGGGACCCAATGGCATGATCTTCATTTTTTGTATGTTGGGTTTTAAACCAGTTTAATCCCATATCAGTAAAGCAGAAAAGAAAGATACATGTCAAAATTGAAATTGTGTTTCCAGTACTATTTATAACAGGCAGCTCACAAAGCATAAAGACAGCCTCTCCAAGATTTGAATCCTTGTATCCCTCTAGCTGAATTAGATACTACCTTCTCAAT
Source organism: Oreotragus oreotragus (assembly GCA_006410675.1). NCBI lineage: Eukaryota > Metazoa > Chordata > Mammalia > Artiodactyla > Bovidae > Oreotragus > Oreotragus oreotragus. The sequence continues at coordinate 79,669 of SJYX01008839.1, forward strand.
GATAACCAAACCATTTCTCCAGAACTCTCTCCTAATGCATTCATGTGACTGACAGTGAAATCCATTAAAATATAATTATGAATCAAAAATTAATTAGATTAAAATTTCCCATCAAATAATATTTATAAATTACTATGTAGTTTTCTAATTTGTACAATTTTATTAGATTTCCAAAAGTTACTCTTTGAGAACAGAAGTTGTGCTTCTTAATGTATACATTTTGTCTTGTATTTTGTAAATGTCTATACATTCCAGTACTTCTAAACATGTATGTGTATGCTAACAAAAATATGTGTTCAAAGTGTTTAATATTCGTTAAATTGATATGTAGGGATACTTTATGATTTATATATATATATATATAATTTCTAATAGATGCTTCAATTAGACAGTTGAGAACAGAAGTTGTGCTTCTTAATTATACATTTTGTCTTGTATTTTGTAAATGTCTATACATTCTAGTACTTCTAAACATGTATGTGTATGCTAACAAAAATATGTGTTCAAAGTGTTTAATATTCATTAAATTGATATGTGGGGATACTTTATGATTTATATATATATATAATTTCTAATAGATATTTCAATTAGACAGTTGGTTGACATTGCAATAACTTGGTTAAAGAGCAGAAGTATTAATATTTAAAAAACATGTTTCATATATAAGTTTACTCATTGAGATATCTCATCATCCCTCATTGAAAATAAAAGTTTCAGAGCTATTCTTCCCTGTCCTCTTTAGCATATTGGTTTCCAATCCATTAACTCTAACAAGTTAACACAATCACATTTATATATTAAAACAAAGTATTGAAAGTGCTATGTAATACTAAGATAGAAATTACAGATTGCAGTACATTTACATTGGCAACCTCTGAATTAGCCTATTCATTTTAGAGAACATATTTCATTAATGCATGACTTGCAGTGTTACTATAATTTTGTTTTTATGACATATACTCTAAAAGCTTTATCAAATGCTAAGAATTGTTATTATAAATTTATTTCCCTCTAAGAGGGGAAATACTTAAGCCAGTGATTCAGTGAACCCAACATATATAGACAGTTTATCCTCATCATCAGCATGAACATTTTAGCTAAAAGGTAAAAAGGAAGCATTTATAAAGAATACTGCATATCATTATTTGAGAATTTCCATTATTAAAACAAAAGTACTTTCATAAATATGTGAAACTATCAACTAGTGCGATAATATAAAATGATTAAATCTTTCATTGGATTATTTTGTGAGTAAAGTTGACATCATTTTCTTAGTTTAGATCTAGTATCAGGTTTTTTTTCTCTGTATTTTTCAAAAGCATGTTTTATGATACACATCAAAGTGTGCTTGTATATTTATGCATCTATCTGTGATGATGATATGTGTGTGTGTGTGTATATAAATAAGTAAAACTTTGGAGTTTAGAGAGTCCATCAATAAATTAGTTTGTTTAAGCTACTGTAAATGAACACTGCAAGTCATGCATTAATGAATAGATTGTTCAGTAGCACATATCTACCAGTGACATTTTCATCAAATTAGTTATCAGATTATAGACATCAGAGGAAATAAGAAGTTGAGATAGGTAGATTTAGATCAAAAGTGAAGAGTAGGAAGACTGGATATAAGGGAGTTATCCGAAGAAAACTGGACTAGATTAAACATTATAAAGTGAAACTAAGAAACTAAGGATACCCTTTCAGATGTTTTTTGTTTGTTTGTTTGTTTGTTTTTTTCCCCCAGGGAGAGGATAAGAATAATATGCATATGTAAAAATAGAACCAAAATAGGTAAGAGTAGGATAAAAAAAAAAAAAAGTTTTATTCTTCTGTTATGGCTTTGCCTAAGTCTTCCTGAATAAGACAAAGTTGGTGAGAGAATATTCACTATTCAACAAGACATAACACTGGCATAACAATGTGCCTAGCGCTTTATGGGGAGAATGAAATATGTTGTTTATTCCTCAAAAGCAATCCTATGAGCCAGGACTGTTATTATCATATTGTACAGGAGAAACAAAGTCTGTGTTTTCTAAAAATCACCCAGATAGTAGGGAACTCAAAATTTCAAACCAGATATTCTCATGTCAAATTATAGATAATACCCTAATTCAAGATTGGGAATTAAAAATTAAAGGAGACAAAATAGTAATATCCTCTAATATTTCAGGTTTCCTTGATTATAAATGTGTTGAAACTCTTTTATTTCTATACAGGTGATATTTCCTTCTCAAATTTTTCTTCAGTGACTCTCAGAAATCTATTTTTCTTACTCTCATTTCTTGTTCAGTTTCTAGGAGTATATTCTGAGTAAAATATGTCTAATTTCTTAACTTCACTAATGCATTCTTTTATTATTAGACCCAGAAGTCAATTATTGAGAACAAAGATTTTTTGCATGGTGACAAGTAAATACTTCCTCCAGTATATCACCTAGTAATAATCTTATGTGTCCCCAAAAGACCTCCCCTGTTTGCTCTGTCTCACACTGATAAGACCACTCTTTTTTCACTCTTTGCAATGCACTGCATGATTAGACACAGGCCAGTTTTTAACAAGTGAAAGTAGAAGTCACTGAGTTGTGTCTGACTCTTTGTGACTCCATGGAATTCCCCATGCCAGAATACTGGAGTAGGTAGCCTTTCCCTTCTCCAGGGCATCTTCCCAACCTAGAGATCAACCCAGATCTCCCTCATTGCAGGTGGATTCTTTGCCAGCTGAGCCACAAGGGAAGCTATTTTCCCAAACTTCTTTTTTCTGCCAGATGATATCTCCCACTGACTATTTTGCATAAATTTAAGACATAGAAGGAAATTAAGGACAGATTAAAAACTAATTTAAAATAAATAATAAATAAATAACTATAAGTAAGGATATCCACAGAAATCTGTAAATGTGATGCGTTATCAAGATAGAAGAATATATTTCCTCAGAATTAAATCCAAATTTCATGTTGATTGGGAAATCAAGATTGCATGTAATTGTTGAAGTGTGCTTGAAAAAATGTACTTACAGAGATGCTATAATAGCCATGTACCTTCAGTCTCTCAGTCTATTGACTTTTGAGATTAAGTTGGCATCTGAGTTGTAGATGAATATAACTAAATGCAGATTTTAAATATAATTTTGTATTAATTTCCTCCTGCAACAAATTACCATCAGTTTAGTGGCTTACAACACATACATTTATGGTTAACTATCTGGAGGTCAGTAGTCCTGCAATCAAGACATCAGTGTTCTGGAAAGTAGAGTTCTAAGCCTTACTTCTGGAGAACTCCTAGGGAATCTATTTCCTTGCCTTTTTCAGCTTCTAGAAGCCACTGGCAACTCTTTGCTTGTGGCCCCTTCTCTCTGCAAAGCTCATCACTCCCTTCTCTCCAGTCCTCCTAACTTCTTTCTCTGCCTCTCTGGCCTCCCTTTTATTAAGAACTGTTGTGATTATGGGGAACCCACCAGGGTAATCACCCATCAGAGGAATCCTTACCTGAATGACACTTGCAGAGCCCTTCTTGCCACCTTTAAGTGACATATTCACTGGTTCCAGGCATGAGGATGTGAGCATATTTGCATGTGTGTATAGGACGGGTGGATTATTCAGCTTATCACACCCTTTCTTTTAAGAATTTTTTTTTTTTTGATGTGGGCCATTTTTAAGCCTTTATTGAATTTTTTTTTTGTTGCTGTTTTTTTACAATATAGCTTCTGTTTTATGTGTTATATTTTTGTTCTTTGGCCTTGAGGCATATGAGATCTTAGCTTGCTGACCAGGGATTGAACCCTCATGCCTTACATTGAAAGGTGAAGTCTTAATCACTGGTCCACTGGGGAAGACCCATTCCATCCTTATTTGTGTGTTTTTCCACATTTTTATCTCCTAACCTCTGTAAATCTCCATCCCTTTCTGTGAAACTTACATTTTAAATCAAGTTTAAAAAATAGATTAAAAAATAGACAATGACTGGTCTTATTATTCTTGTCATTGTGCAGATTTCTCACACCAAGTCTCCTCATATGTCATAGGTTTTCTTTTAGATGGCCTATTTGACCCCGGACCCAGGCCCTGGCCCAGTTTAATTGCAGTCAGAATTGATAGGTCCCATGACACCCCTGGTAGCTCAGCTGATAAAAAATCCACCTGTGGTGCAGGAGACCCTGGTTAGATTTCTGGGTTGGAAGGATCTGCTGCAGAAGGGATAGGATACCCAGTCCTGTGTTCTTGGGCTTCCCTGGTGGCTCAGATGGTAAAGAATATGCCTGTAATGTGGGAGACCTGGATTCAATCCCTGGGCTGGGAAGATCCTCTGGAGAAGGGTATGGCTACCCATTCTGATATTCTGGCCTGGAGAGTTCCATGGACAGAGGAGCCCTGGCAGGCTACAGTACAAGAGGTTGCAAAGAGTCAGACGTAACTGAGACTTTCTTCACTTCTTCACTTCAGGACATGAGGCATGTTAACCTGCATGCAGAATTATGCTAGCTACTTGATTCTGATGGAGCTATGGACATGTCAGAGATTCAGAAAGTAGTGGACTCTTCTAATACTCTAGTTGTGATTTGTTAACAAAATTGGCCATTTACTTCTTTATCTGTTTGTCCATTTGATTCTGGGTGGGATGAGCATTGATTAGTGATCAACTTGCAGAAAGAAGGAACAATCAGTAAGATAACAAGGATCCACGAATAGGACCTATGGACTGTTTGGTACAGTTGTCATTTTGGAATGTGGGTCGTTATAGATAACCGGATAGGAGGAGTTTGAGAGATAAATAGCAGTTAGGCCTGAACAGACTAGACATTGTAGTAGATTATTTCCAGTGACATTCTGAAGGTAGCATTTTAATGATGCACCATACAACAAAGGTCAAGGCTATGGTTTTTCCAGTGGTCATGTATGGATGTGAGAGTTGGACTATAAAGAAAGCTGAGCACAGAAGAATTAATGCTTTTGAACTGTGGTGTTGGAGAAGACTCTTCAGAGTCCCTTGGACTGCGAGGAGACCCAAACAGCCCATCCTAAGGAAGATCAGTCCTGGGTGTTCACTGGAGGGACTGATTCTGAAGCTGAAACTTCAATACTTTGGTCATCTGATGCAGACAGCTGAGTCATTTGAAAAGACCCTAATGCTGGGAAGGCAATGGCACCCCACTCCAGTACTCTTGCCTGGAAAATCCCATGGACAGAGGAGCAGGGTAGGCTGCAGTCCATGGGGTCACTAAGAGTCAGACACGACTGAGCGACTCCACTTTCACTTTTCACTTTCATGCATTGGAGAAGGAAATGGCAACCCATTCCAGTGTTCTTGCCTGGAGAATCCCAGGGACGGGGGAGCCTGGTGGGCTGCCGTCTATGGGGATGCAGAGTTGGACATGACTGAAGCGACTTAGCAGCAGCAGCAATGCTGGGAAAGATTGAAGGCAGGAGGAGAAGGGGATGACAGAGGATGAGACGGTTTTTTCGCATCACTGACATAATGGACATGGGTTTGGGTAGACTCTGGGAGTTGGTGATGGACAGGGAGGCCTGGCGTATCTCGATTCAGTCGCAGAATCAGACATGACTGAGCAACTGAACTGAACTGGTAGGACGTATCAAGGCCAGTGACAAAACTTTTGATCGTATTTGTGATAATAAATATAGATGCCCCAAATAAGTGCATTAATAGTAATGGGAAATAAGTTTCAGGAAGAGTATCAGCAAGTTGTTAAAAAGAGGTTTGGGAAGCACACAGTGCCTTGGAAGAAAGGAGGGATTTCTGCCATTTTTATGCCTCTCTTTGATAGTCCACAAGTAGGGATTGAAAATGAACAAGAAAAACACTTAAAGGGTGACTGTACATCTTGATTTCAGTTTTATTATGTTTAGCTTCAGCAAACAGTTTTAAGACTATGTCACAGTCTACCCTCTTTTTAAACATTAGAGAAATAGATCAAAGAAATGCAGTAGATTGGTTTTGATCAAAGCATTCCTCCTAAGATTCTGGTACGTGACACATCAGTGTGAACTTGGGATAAAAGATATGGGTTAATAACTAGATGAAGGATAGTATACAGTGGTGTCAACCTAAAGAGAGGATTCTAGCATATCCCTTTAGGATCTAAATTCAATTCTGTTTATTTCAATAGTTGTAACCAATTCACATTCTAACTTTAAAACTATTAAGTAGTTGTAACCACCAGATTTGTGTATGACAAAAGTCTGAGAGAATTGATACATACCTTATATTACAGAATAAAAAACTAACAATATTTGAACAACAAAGAGAAAAGGACCAATGATAAATGCAAGGTCTTGTTCTCAGTTCCAAAAAGCCAACTATACAAAGGATAGTATCACTTAGTAAAAGCACGTGTAAAAGAGATTGTGGGTTTTACTTGACAGGAAGATCAATACCAATCAATAATGTCATGTAACTCCAGCATAGCTAATGGGATCATATATTTCATGAACAGAACTATAGTAACAGGACTGAAGAATTTACAGGTCACTCAGGAATCTTGGTAGCTCTGGGTACTGCACTTGGAAGGGCTTGGTGAAATTATAATAAATTGAGAGAATGACAATTAGATAAATGAAAATAATTTTTATTGAACACATCTAAGTAGCTAACACTTATAATTGATTTACTAAAGCTACTTTATCTAAAAAAAAAAAAAAAAGAAGAAAAGAAGAATGTGAGATAGGTGATGAATGAAGATGAAATATTTATGAGTGAGATTAGCAGAAGCTATCTGCTTGTTATCCAAGGGGCCTCTCAGGTCCAGTGACCCTGATGGTCCAGCATGTGTATTCTGACTGCATAATGGGCCAGAAAATGCTTTTGATCAACACAGCTTAAATGGATATATCTCTTAGAGTTAACTCAAGTTCACTAAGCTCACAAAACCAGGTTTCAGCCAATTTGGCAGGTCAGTAGTTCTTAGAGAGGGGAACAAACAAACAAACAAACTTTTATAACAACAAAAACTAAAACTGAAAAGGGAACAAGGGCTTCTGTCCAACATACTTTGATACTGTCAACATGTTAGGAAAGTTGTAATCAGAAGGTAGCTTGATGCATCTGTTACCTTAACAGATCTAGATTTGGTATAAAACCACACACATGAAAGCCCTGATTCTAGACATCCTCATCTCTAAATAGTGCTTATATGAGTACCATCATTTTTATATGATTAAAATTAAAGAAATGTCCCAAGTTTAACTCTGACATATCATGGATTAGAAGATGCATCCATTGATTCTAAACCATTTATTTAGAAATGTTATAACATGAACAAAATGGTATGTTCAAGAATTGATGAAATATGTTACACACAGTCATGCCAGCCTGAGAAATGTTTGGTTATATTAAAGGGATTTTGCCTGATTCTGTTCTAAGGCATTAAATATAGATTTCACTCTCGGGCTATATTGTTATTTGACTTGTATGCCTGTTCTTAAGTGGTAGGTATCCTGTGATTGTGGTGCAAACGGTACCTAATAGCATTATTCTTTGTATCTTATATCTGGAGAGCTTAAACTCAGGTAAAGTGTTCTTTGCCTAGATAATAGGCTTCCAGTCTTTTCTTTCTTTCTGACACTGTGCCTTCTATTCTTCACTATTCCTGGTGGCTCAGACAGTAAACAGTCTGCTTGCAATGCAAGAGACTTGGGTTCAATCCCTGGGTCAGGAAGTTCTCTTGGAGGGGGTAATGTCAACCCAACCCAGTATTCTTGCCTGGAGAATTCCATGGACAAAGGAGCCTGGTGGGCTACAGTCCATTGGGTCACAGAGTTGGGAAAAGGACTGAGCAACTAACACTTTCACTCCATCGCTCTATAGACTAGCAGGTGTGGAGGGGAGTCTAGTAAAGCTTAGACTTATAGTTTCAGCAGGTTTTAAAGAGGTTTTAATTGTTATATCAATGATATATATTGTGTCCAAATAAAGTGTGCAAGGTAACCCTCATTTCTTTAGGTTCCTTGACTAAAATTAATTTAGATATATTGCCACCATCCCAAAGGAATGAAGTGAACTTAATCTTGGGTGTAATTGAGGCTTTTCCCTCCACAGAGTTCCATAAGAATCTAGAACGCTTACCTGATATTGTTTGAAGAGTGGGATCCCTTGCTTGTAGTTCATCATGGTTGCCACAGATGTCCTCTCAGGAAAAGCTGGTTGATCCCTTAGGCAAGTGACTCTTCTTTTTCATGCTTAGCAGGTCATGTTGGGTCTATGATCCGCTTCTTGCTCTTTGCTAAAAATGCTTGTCTTGGGCAGTGGGAAATACTTTCTGACACTTCACACAATGCTCAATTAATTTAGATGTTCACAGAAGACAAGAGAAAATATGTACAGTTAAGTTTGCTGTGGCCTTGCAAGCTTCTCTACCCCCAACTATCTGACTAATATTGTGAAACTGTGTGTGGGGTGAAGTAGGTCAGAGAAATACTGCAGAGAAATTATAAATTAGTATCTCTGCAGTGTTTCCTAAAGAGAGCTGTCTTCAAATATTTGAAAGATTGCCAGGCAGAAGAGGGATTCATTTTAATTCCATCTCTGAGGAGTAATAAAAAACTAACAGATTTTCTTTAAATCTCAGTTTATATAATGAGGAACTTTATAATTTAGTAATTTAAAATTCTCAGTGATAGGGCAATCTGACAGTCACAGTACTAACTTTGGGTGTAATGAGAAGAAACCTTAAGATCAGTTCTATAAAGAGAATTTGAATATCAGATTCCTTCATTCAACAAATGCCTACTGTGCATCACTATTTATTAGTACCCCAGGACCAAGGTAAGAGAAACTCAAGTAAAATGCTAGGTGTTGCAAGAGAGCATCAGAGGGCAGACACATTGAAACCATAATCACATAAAACTAGTCAATCTCATCACATGAACCACAGCCTTGTCTAACTCAATGAAACTAAGCCATGCCATGTGGGGCCACCCAAAACAGACAGGTCATGGTGGAGAGGTCTGACAAAATGTGGTCCACTGGAGAAGGGAATGGCAAACCACTTTAGTATCATTGCTTTGAGAACACCATGAACAGTATGAAAAGGCAAAATGATAGGATACTGAAAGAGGAATTCCCCAGGTTGGTAGGTGCCCAATATGCTACTGGAGATCAGTGGAGAAATAACTCCAGAAAGAATGAAGGGGTGGAGCCAAAGCAAAAACAATACCTAGTTGTGGATGTGACTGGTGATAGAAGCAAGGTCTGATGCTATAAAGAGCAGTATTGAATAGGAACCTGGAATGGAATTTAGGTCCATGAATCAAGGCAAATTGGAAGTGGTCAAACAAGAGATGGCAAGGGTGAACGTCGACATTCTAGGAATCAGCAAACTAAAATGGACTGGAATGGGTGAATTTAACTCAGATGACCATTATATCTACTACTATGGACAGGAATCCCTTAGAAGAAATGGCGTAGCCATCATGGTCAACAAAAGAGTCCAAAATGACACCCATGGCAGATTCTTGTCAATGTATGG